>OY812998.1:53284670-53582170 GCA_963681545.1 Germaria angustata | reverse complement strand
ATATGAAACATAATGTTGTACAAATGTCCGCCTCGCCTTCGCTTTGAGGCGCTTATCCGAAAAGTCCAATTTTCCATAAATTTGGCTCATAATTCAAACTGAATTTGACCGATGGCATGGGGTTATGTTGGCTTTAATGACAGATGTGGTTTGTGGCTTTGTTTACATACCAACTCATTAAGAAATGTAATACGATTATGGCAGCCATAAAATGGGCGAAGCACGCAGAACTTTGCTCGAACAGAAAATCCATTTTAATGAAACGATTTCATCATTTGCAATTTTCATGTTGCACATCCATGGAAGTTTTGCACAACAAACTAAATAACTGGCAGTCAATTCGACAGATGTACCTTCAATAATATGGCCGCTATTATTTATCAAAGTTCGAAACTCCTTATTGGAACACTCTTAATAAAGCTTAGGCGGAGGCCACGCAATGAGTGGTAAAGCGGTGAGCGGCTGAGCGGGGAGCGGCAAAAAATTAAAACATATGGAATACTACTGAAGTGGCCACGCAATGAGCGGCATTTCTGAGCGGCTAAGCGACGCCGCTCAGGAATAGAACTTGTTCTAATTTTTAGTTGATTTCTGAGTGGCAAAGTATAAACATGGCAAAAGTAAATGCGGAGTTTATAATTTGATTTGTGCAAATCAAAGGATTTCACAGACATACGGCAGTATTGCCAAAAGCTGTCTGGAAATTTGGGTAGATTTGTATATAAATGGTTAAATTAGCCGTAATGTCGCCTTGCTTGATTTATAGCATAAATACCAAATCTTCTTTTTTTTTTCTTAAACGCATTAAATTCTTATAAATATGAATACGATTATCGGTTAAAAACATTAAACAAACCTCTCCTGACACTGGCATTTTAACAACTAACCGCACTAACCGCTCAGAAATGTCGCTCAGTAATAAGCCACTTGCCGCTCAAACTCGCCGCTCTGCCGCTCACCGCTTTGCCGCTCATTGCGAAGCTTCGGCCTTAGACTGACGTTGCACAGTGGGCTACCCCATACAAGTTAGCCGGCAAAAATTATTTTTAAATTTAAAATAGATGGATTTGGTGTAAAATGGGTCCATGAAAAATTTTGACAGGATCAAGGACCGATAAGACCTCCCGAGGGGTCCTTGAGAGTCTTAGGGTCTATTTAAAGGGCCAATGGGGTAAGAATTACTTCCTTACATTATTTTTCGACACTTTTCCAATGAATTGTGATGTTATAGATGATTCGCCGAATGGAGGTGATAGTACAGAAGGAGGAGGAGGTCAAGAACGCAAAAAAAAAAAACAACAAAATAAATGACCCTAAATAGAAAATTTTATTTACTTTTGTAACACAATAGAAAAAACAGAATTGAAAAAACTAGTTTAAATTCTTATTCCCATTCGACCAACACTGATGACGGTGATGTACGACATTTTCTAGATGTAGCATGTCAAATGCATTTACCAATAAAACATATTACACCACAAGAAATAAAAAAGGAAATAAATGTTCTGAATAACAATAAATCTACGGGATACGATAAAATAGATGCACTTACTATTAAATGTTTACCATTTAAAGCTATTACATTTTTGACACTGATATTCAATTCCATTTTACGGCTCCAACATTTTCCATCCCAATGGAAGTGCGCTGAAATTATAATGGTGTTAAAACCAACTAAACCTGAAAACTTGATATCCTCCTACCGTCCAATCAGTCTTCTACCCATTCTCTCGAAAATATTTGAAAAATTATTATTAAAACGTCTAACACCTTTTCTTAATGAAAATAAAATCATACCAAACTATCAGTTCGGCTTCAGAAGTAAGCACGGCACACCAGAACAATGTCACCGAATAATAAAAGTAATAAGAGATTCATTTGAAAACAAAAAGTATTGCTCTGCTGTATTTTTGGATATACAGCAGGCTTTCGATAAAGTTTGGCACGAGGGCCTTCTCTACAAGATAAAAAGTACTCTTCCTGCTCCTTTCTATTTGTTTTTCTCATCGTATTTGAGAAATAGATGTTTTTATGTCAAAGTTAATGAAGATATTTCAAAAATTTGCGAAATAAATGCTGGTAGTGTTCTCGGCCCAGTTTATATACAATATTTACATATGACATATACGCAGATGATACTGCATTTTTATCTTCTAATAGCCTACCATACCTAGCCTCCAGTTCTCTACAACGTCAACTCGATAGCCTTCAACTCTGGCTCACAAAATGGAATATCGTAGTAAACACTCAAAAATCAAATCACATTACTTTCACAACAAGAACAGAAAATTGTCCTCCTGTATACCTTAACGTCACAGAAATTCCTAGAAGTGATACCATAAAATATCTAGGCCTTCACATGGATCGAAGGCTAACATGGAAAGCACATATAACAGCCAAAAGAAAGCAACTAAACAATAGATTTAAACAAATGTACTGGTTACTTGGAAGAAAATCTGAACTCTCCTTAGAAAACAAGGTTCTTTTACTAAAAACTATAATAAAACCTGTATGGACCTACGGCATAGAATTGTGGGGGACTGCCAGTAACTCAAACATAGAAATATTGCAAAGGTTTCAATCTAAAGCTTTGCGGACAATTACAAATGCACCGTTTTATATAACAAATAAATCTTTACATAACGACCTTAAAATACCCTTCGTAAAATCTGAAATAAGAAAATATAGCTCTAACTATTTAGAAAGGCTTAGTTACCATAGTAATATATTGGCAATTGCATTACTTGATGATACTGATGAAATTAGAAGACTTAAAAGAAATCATATCTTAGATCTACCTTTTATTTAATGAACTTATATAAATACTTTGTAAAATAAACCTTTAATATATACTTTTATTAATATTTATAATTTATTAATATAATACATTATCCTTATATATGATTTTTACACTCATATATAATTTAAATTGTTGGATCCAAAGAGAATCAATAGGGTATGTGATTTTATAAATGATCAAATTTGCTTATTATTGTAAAATAGATTGCAAATAAATATATAATAAAAAAAAATTCTTATTATTCAATCTCAACAAAAAATACGGGCTTAAAATTAAAATAGGACTGCTCATTCAATTTCATAATAAATGAGTCATACATTTATGAGTTAAACCAAACTCTACTCTACTATTCATCAGAATCA
Source organism: Germaria angustata (assembly GCA_963681545.1). Lineage (NCBI taxonomy): Eukaryota > Metazoa > Arthropoda > Insecta > Diptera > Tachinidae > Germaria > Germaria angustata. Next base: position 53,579,008 of record OY812998.1, on the reverse strand, counting down.
GATTCGCTAAAGTTTTCTATTTCTTCAGTTTCACTTGCTCCTGCAAGCTCAAAACGTAAATCTTTATGGGCACCAAAACTAGGCTCAACTAATAAAAACCTTATAACTTCCGGTGGGAGCGATGAAAAGTTTTTGAAGGGTTTTTGTCGATAAGAATTGATCAGAGGATTTAGATAAGCTTTTCTCACCTCTCCTTACGAGTACCTGCTGCAACCCACATTTTTTTCAATATTCGAACAAAGCGCAGAAATTTTGTTTCTAACCTTTTTCTTTTCTTTATCATCATCGTCAGAAATATTTATTTTATCAAATATTGTGGAACATAATTTATGAAAACGTTCATTTTTAGAAGCGGCTATCCACATTGCAAACACCTCAGAGTTCGAAAATGTTATTTTTCTTTGATCCATTTTCTAATTATTTAATATTATTATTTCTTTAATTTAATTTCAAAACTGAATGCTTATTATTTGCTTTTCTAAGTGCACGTTTTTGTTTTTTTGCTTTACTTTTCACATTTACTCATATTCAGAAATAAAAGTATTTTTGTTGTTGGTTTCCAATGCAAAACGCAATACAATTACATACATATTGAACAAACAACACAAATAAAGTACAAGGCAGTTCTACTGCGACCACCTTACGTATGCATCTTGCTCATATTGTGAATAGCTAATTTTGGCTTTTGTGGCGTGCATATTCTAGTGCTTCTACCGTGTAGTTATTATACCATGCACTTGACTTGAAATATTGCCTTTGACTTGAAATATTACATTGATGCGAAGTCGGGCGAAGTATCAATCATTCAAGATGTAAGAAAGTATAATCTAGAGAGTGTTTTAGCGAAGTTTCAAGTTTATGTCTCTTTATGTCACCAATGAGATGGTCCAACTTTTATCAAATATTATGCTAATTTTCATCGAGAAAACCTCTGAGACAACTTTATAGGCACTTCTCTAAAGATATGATAATTGTTGTTATTTTTATTAAAACGAGCATATCTTTTTAAGCAAAATATGTTCCACCCAAAATTCTAGAGCAGCGTTTGTACTAAAAATGAGAATAATTTGAATAAGATGTCTTTAATGCGCATGCAACTGAAAAAAATAGTTTTTGAAACTTCATCTTTGACCTACAAAATTATGGCTAGTAGAGGGTTCAAAACACCCATGGCTACTTTTTTTTATCTAATTGGACAATTCTTATTATATTTGAATCATTAAAACACATAAAATTCATTTTGATTTTTTACCGGCTAGACCCTGCAAATAGCTCACTGTGCGTTGTCTACGATAATAAGATTGACGTTTGACGTTTCTCAAAACAAATTCAAAGCCCATAAGAAGAAATAGCCAATAAAAACGTCCACTAATTTATGAATCATCTTGTCGCCAAATCGAAAATTATTACGTCAATCACCATATCTGATAAACTTGGTCAGCAACAGTGCAAATTAAAGAAGTGAAAAGAAGGCACTCCCTTGCTCTTACACGTAAATGGCAGTCACAGCGATTTTGTCTCTCGTAGCTGTGGCTGAACTTATATTATGAACAATATTAGGGTTAAGATTTGAGCACCTATAGGTTAGGTTAGGTTAGGTTGATTGGAGGGGTGTGATAGCCCATGTCATACGACATACACTTAAGCCAGTGAAGGCTTGTTGTGCGCTCCCTTTAATTATCAAACACAACTGCCAGAGTTCTGCGGCAGGATTCGAACCTGGGACCTTCGCACTACGAGTCTAGTACACTACCTACTAGTCTACGAAGGTCAGTTGAGCAGTTGAGCACCTATTGTTTGATCAATTTGTATTAATAACATAATAAATAATTAATGAAAAGAAGTTAAAGGAAGTCATAATTGCAGATGAAAAACATATGTTGATTAAAGTCAATAACTAAACTGTATATGATTGTATGTACTTATACAATTCAATTTAAAACTAATTCAAATGTGGGACATCATTGTTTTTAATTTCGAATATTAGAAGATTATAATTCAACATACATATTTATTTAAGAAGGTATTGTTATGAAAGTACGGATATGGATTAATAACAAATATCACATTCGATTTAACAATACGTGTTTTATTAAACCATATTAAGACACATTTAAATGGATATTTAATCTGCCAGCGACAATGAGTTTTATTATTTTTTCTAAGAGTGATTATATAACAATTCCAAGTATATATAGGCAAACCTCTAGTGTTAATCAGTCAGTCTCTATTGCATTCCCGTCCTTAATTACTACAGAAATTCCAGACAAATATAATGGCATCTTCGAAATTGGTGAGTTGTGAGGGATATTTGAGCGAAAGTAATAATAATTATTATAAAATTATCACAAAATTTTATTTTATTATTAATTGCTCTTATTAGAAAAAATTAAGAAAATTTTTACTTCCTAATAAGTTTCCGATTACATAAGAACACAAAATTCTATTTCTTCTCTTTGAAATGGCAAAACACGTCACAATTTCTATTAAATAAAACGTCATAAGCATTAAGAAGTTCGATTTTCCAAGCGCAACGTATATTTAAATACTTATTTATTAAATACTTATTTATTTATGCAACACAGCGAAGATTAAAAGTCCTCAAATCCACGTTTTGAGTACTAAGCAATAAGTGACAATATGAAAGAAAAAGCTAAACAATAAATGCATGAGAATTACGTAATAACTCATATTGGTATTGTTCCTAAAAATATAAGAAATATTTACTTTTTGTATTATTTTTTAAATAAAAGCCTTGTTAAATAATTGGTATTTCGAAGCTACTGGAAGCCACCGAAAAAGTAGGAAAACACAGACATATGAACGCTGATGATAATGATGGTGTGGCTGTCATCGAAAACAATACTGTGCCGTTCTGATGTTGTAATAATTGGTTTCGCTTTGCTTTCTGCTTAATAAAGACACCAGTTTAAAACTGTAACTAAACTGAATTGACAAATTCGGGAATCGAACTCGGGGCAAACTAACTTTAATTTCAACATTATTTTTAGACATGTAGTTAAAAGTTTTATACTTTTTGTGGTATTTTTTTATTTCCTATAAACGAAATTTCCTCAAAGCGTGTTTACTCTGCCACGAGTTGTAAATTTCTGCAACCCTCGCATAAAACGCCACTTTTGCAAAGTGAAAATGTGAAAAAAATCGTACATATATTTTTCAGTGAGAACTTTACTGTTTTTTTGTAACTGCAGTAAAATATAAGAAAACGTTTTTCTTAACAGTATATATATATATATATATATATATATATTACTATTCAAGCTGAAACCATTATAAAAAATATGGCAAAATCTCATTTCTTTTTCAGTTCCTCTTCTGTGTTATCATGGCTTTACTATCAATTGCGGTCTCCTTCAACTTAATCGGCATCATTAAGGGCAAAAAACCTATTGAAGAAACGTTTAGACTTTCAGACACAATGTAAGTTAAAAAAAAAATAAGGAAAATTAAAATTATATTTTTTACTGTTAATTTTCAGGGACCTAAATCTTAAAATGTTTTTTAAGTTGATGAAAATAAAATGAATATTTTGAATTGTTAATAATATAAATATAATATATATATATTATAAAAAAATATAATTGTTGTGCTTTAATTGTTTTAAATCGAACGTTCCCTTCCACTGTAGGTCTAGATTATAGGGGGTAATAGGGCAGTGACATTTTGTTGGCGATAGATACCCAACTGTTCAGTAGATTTCAACCAGATTTGTTTTTAAAGCATTCAACCTCGTATGTTCACACAAAAATATTCATACAATGAATGACAATTCAATTATAACAGGTGGCGCTGAATTAATGTCATAATTTGAACTGGATGCCATTTTGTCAATATGACAAAAAAGACCACATGTTCATAAAAAGCTTATTCTTGAGGTGTGCATCGCTCCATGGATTGTTGACAACTAATTTTCAAAATATCAATGAGTACATCATAAATGTCAAATGCATAAATGGCAGTCAATTCAAATTATGACATTACTTTTGCACCACCTGTTATAAGAAAATCACAAAATATTGTACCATAGTAGGATTAGAAAAATTTGATACAAAAAGCACGACAAACAATTTGAATTCGACATAAATCGATTTTTCTTTCAACTCGTATACAATAGGTCTGTTCACACACTGAAAATTTTTGCTAGTTGTTACTGGAACGCCTTCAGCTACTCGAACAATTTGCAACAAGAGAATTAAAAATAGCGTAAGTGATTGACAGAGGGAGAAATAAAGTTTTTTTTACTAAAGTCTTTAATTGTAAGAATTGTTTGAAGCGTATGTTCATTAAATGAATTCCTTCGTTACGTACGTACTACAATTTTAAAATCTTTAAAACAAAAAGAGCATCTTAGATAAGAAAATAATATTTTTTTAAATTTAGGAACAACAATACACCAAAAGCTTTTCAAAACAGCTGAATCAAACATTGCAGCTACTTTCATTACAAACTGTTACTAGCTTCTATTTTTGAAAATTCGGTAGAGTAATTTTCAAATTATCACACTACAAATTTTTACTAAGGAAGTAAACGAACTGATTTAATTAGTCGTCCTTTGGTGAACAATGATTGAATTGATTAAGCAAAATCTAACAATATTTATTAAAAATTATTCGAGATGTATTAAAACATTCTAAGACTACTATGATCATATATTTCATATTTTTCATACGGGATTAAATAGAGTGGAAATAAAATGGACGAAGTCCTTTGATGTGTAGCTAGCTGGCGCCAAACAAACCTATTCATGCCGATGCAATTTGTATGAAGCAAATCAAAATAACGCGGCGCACACTGGCGATTTTTGTATGGAGGTGAGGAAAAAAATATATTTTTCAAAAAATGTAGTGATTTCATCACAAATTTAGTTTTATTTAAATAGTATACACAAAAGTAATCAAAATGAAGAAAGTTAGAGAAATGTATATCGTTACCTACAATGTAAAAGGCCCTAACTAAGAAAAAAAAATTTTATGATTTTTTTAACTCTTAATTTATTATTATTTTTAAATCTATTTTTAATTTATTATTCTAACAGAGCCTGAACTTCGTCGCTTATAACACTATTCTTTTTCTGGCTAAATGCAGGAGTCAAATGTGAGATCAGCGGATCTGATTCGGTGCATAATATCTTCATTCGTGGCAGTTCGACTGCATTTTCTGGAGTGTCTAAGGCGATATTTTTTATAGTCTTTGTTACGACTTTCCTGAACCTCTGAGGATAGTAAGCCTACAGGAAAAATAAACTTTTCAATTATATCTTTTCCATGAATCAGAATTTTGTGAATTGTAGGTGGCATATTGTACCACTCGTACAGTGCAACAAACTGTTTTGCCGTTTCCGGACAAGTCACCATTTTTTTTTGGATCTACTACCTCGGTGATTGTTATAGCTTCGAGAATTATTGAAAACCTCTTGATTATGTTTTCATCTAGACCCGTGATTTCGGAAATCAAACTAGGATTAGCAAAGAATCTTCATGACGTAATTCCTAAACTTGTCGTACCAGAGCCTTGCTTAACAGTATCAACCTGTATTTTCTCTTTAAGTTCACGCTTTATGAAACATTTTCGGGCTTCTTTTATCGGACGAGTATTTGAGTCGACTCCCCCACGTTTAAATTCAATATTATAAGCTACATGCAAAAGACACTCCATCAGCTTAATACGCGCATGAAGTGGTGACATACCAAATTGCAGTGCTTGTGCATTAAGAGTGTTTTGACAATTTGAGTTTTTTCCGCGAAATACCCAGTGTACGGCGTCGACTCCTTGCGATTGGAAAATCCAATTTGGACAGCTTGTTGAAAAGTAAATTTTGTTGTCAAAAAAAAAGAAAAACTACCGACAATTGTTATATTTTTTACAGTAATGATTTCGTAACATTATCGCTCCAACTTGGGCATGTCGCTTTAGTGTTAGCGCAGTTAGACATGTGTATAATTTTTAATAAATATTTTTGTTAGTATTTTTTAGTTAAGAAAGAATTAGTTTTGTGCAGCATAGAATAAAGTGTTCACACTTGCAATTCCTGTTTACTTTTGTATTTCGAAACCTTAAAGTTCATTTACTTGCCAATTAATTAAAATCAGCAAATTATTGTAAAAAAATAATTTTTATTTTAATAAGAAATATAAAATGTAAAATCAGCAAACAATAAGAACATAAATTAATAAGAAAGGTAAATTGATTGTCTTTGGGTAAAAGTTAGTCAAAGTGAAGTGATCAATGTACTTGTAATTCAAATTGTTTTTTTTCCTTTAAAAATAAAATTTTGCTGTTTTTTTAAAAACTCCTGTTAGGAAAGGAAAAACGAAAGTCGTGTGCACAAACATACATTAATATATAGACGGCCACCAACAAACTATTCTACAGAGGATTTACTAACCAGTGAGTGATATTAAAAATGTAAAGCAAATTATTCCGTGCCATATTAAAAAAAAAAATCATAATTGTATAATGAATTTTTAATTTCTTTAACTTTCAAAGAAAAATTAAAATAAATAAAATAAAACATATAGAAAACTCAATTTTTTTTTGCTCATTTACAAGCGATACCTTGATATTTTGCACAGGCTGAAAAAGGTGGTTAACAAATAATAATAATAAAATAAATAAACCTTTTACGTTTTTTTTTTGTTCCAAGTATTTCGGATATACACCTTTTTGGGTATTGAAAATAAGAGAGTTTGTCCTTTAAAGCCTATTTGCAGAATTTATAAGTTAAAGTAGATATTGCATAGCGGTAACAGTGTTTCTCTTTGCATTTTATTTTGGAATGATTTATTCAATCTGGAACTATGGAGCGACAAAATGGAATTTTCATGTAATGTACAATAGGCCTATTCGCATGCTTATTTAATTCGTATTATATTTGCAGTATATGATTTTTTTCACTTTATTGAATATCCATTACTAACCATTGTTTATGGTCGGTACTTTATTGGATATCCATTACTAACCATTGTTTATGATCGGTACAAAATATAATACAAGTCGGAGCCATATTTGTTTAATTACTGGGCTTCTATTTTCGTACATCCCATGGTAAGAAATATATTATTTCCTTTTCTCAACCGTGTTTAAATATTGTTCCTTCTTTGCACCCAACTACCGTCTTCGGTGTAATCCAAAAAGCTTACATTCAGTGTGTTTTTCTTGTGGTGTTATAACTACACGAACGCATCTTATATTCAAAGTGTTTGCTGGAATATAATTCATATTTATAATTTAATAAAAGGTGAGTGACCCTTTGAAAATATATTATGTTTCACAGCTGATCTACATTCCAATAATTCAAATGCATGAACTATTTTTTGATCATGTCACTTAAATCTATGCAGACATTCAATACATATTAATTGATGCTGTCATGCAATATCAATAGTAAATAAGTTTCACATCAAAAAAGGACTTCTAATCATATAATTTTGTGAATTTGAATTAATACAATTCGATTTCGAATTGAAAGTTATTTTGTTTCCTTGTGTAATCTTGCGATTACAATTATTTTGAGCTAAATTGCAAATGCTATTACAACCATTTGCGTACATGTACTTCTTCAGTACTGAATATTGAGAAATTTACATCTTGGCTTAGTCATTTGTTCTTTTCTTCGAGTTTTTTTTCCTTATTTATTCATTCTTGTTGCGGAAATTGTATTTAATGGGATTCTCCAATAGAACTTTGAATTGGATAAAATCGTATCTGGAAGGAAGACACCAACGCGTTCGCTTCATAAACGTCCTTTCTAAAAAAATATATGTTAAATCTGGCGTTCCGCAGGGTAGTCACCTTGGGCCCATTTTTTTCTCGCTTTTTATCAACGATTTACCATCATCAGTACAATTTTCTGATATACTAATCTATGCTGATGACGTCAAGATATTTTTGAATTCGGATGATCAACTTGGTCAGTCATACCTGCAGCGAGATTTGGACTCATTTTTTATTTGGTGTAAGGAGAACCTTTTGGCTTTAAATGTCAAAAAATGCAAACATATGCGTTTCTCCAGAAGAGTTAACTCTAGTGGATATTTCACTTTAGGAGGTTGCTTATTGGAGTGCGTTGATGAGTTTCTTGATCTTGGAGTTCTGTTTGATCGAAAGCTTCTCTTTATCAACCACATAAATACGTGCATTAATAAGGCACGTGGTGTATTTGCATTTATTAAACGCTGGGCCAAAGAATTTAATGATCCAGCAGTAACGAGGCAACTATATACTTCCTTGGTGAGGCCTATTCTTGAATATTGTTCTGTCATCTGGGACCCTCACTATAACATCCACATTGATCGTTTAGAGTCCGTACAGAAGCAGTTTCTACTTTTTATATTGCGTAATACATACCCTAACCGTTCGTCAAATCTTCCATCATATGAATTCAGATTAAAACAAGTTAAATTGCCTACATTGAAGAGCCGCAGAAAAGTTTTAAATGCAATATTTGTTATTAAACTTATAAATGGTGACATCTGTTCCGAATTTCTGGTAAATGAGCTGACGTTTAACGTACCGCAACGATCCCTACGTCAATATCATCCTCTGGCACTGCAATATTTTCGCCAAAACTATGCTAATGCTTATCCTTTCCGTAAAATTTGTTGTAGCTTCAATGAATTGTATAATGTTATTGATATGTCTTCTAACATAAATGTGATTAAACGTAATTTAATTTTATATTTAAATAATTAGTTTAGTTTTATATTTTTTAATTTAATTTTTATATTTAAATAACTATTTTAGTTTTATATAATTACATGTAACTTTTCTTCTTAAATATTGTTGTCTGTAAGGATCTTATTAATCCATAGACTAAATAAAGAAACAAACAAACAAACGTCCTTGGATCAATTTATACGTCTTGCTGATTGCATGGTAGAGTTTGAAGCTGACCTTAATGACAGCCAATTTCGCTTGACTTAAGTCAAACTGGAGTCGTGTTAAGGCAGCCTACGAAAAGTTCGTGATGGATGTGGAGAAGAAAGCTAAGGATAAAGATGATATTGATCGACTGAATATAGAATCAGTCAGAATTAAATACAAAAGCATGTATTCTACCTATTGCAGCTGTTTGATAAAAATGTTGGAGATATCTGAGTCCCTAAAGCCGAAGTCCAATACAGACTAGGAGGTTGTGCCGCCTCCAATTAATTATTCCTATAATAGGTCTGCATTTAACAGTTCTCTCCCTTCTGAATGTTTTCATGGGGATTATGCTTCATGGCCCACATTTCGTGATACTTATATTTACGGCAATAGTTGTTAATTCAAGGGCTAGCCAAGTTGAGAAGTTATTTTATTTAACTCAAAAACCCAAAGGTGAAGCAAGAGAAATTGTCCAAAAAATTCCTCTCACTAATCAAGGTTTTGACTTGGCTTGGAGTAATTTGTGTTTGCGCTATGAAAACCGTAGAGTTCTAGTTAGTGGCCAGTTGAAGATTCTTTTCAACCTTCAGATCATCCACTCTGAGTCGGGTAAGGCACTGAAACAGTTACAGCGAGATATAACATCGTGCATTTCCATTTTGAAATTATATGACATAGACGTAGCAAGTTGGGATCGAGTTTTCGTTTTTCTATGTACAATCGCTTACATTAACATTATGGGAGCAAGAACTGAAGGATAAAACAGCTATTCCGAAATGGAGACACTTAGATGAGTTCCTCACTAATCGCTATAGAACTTTAGAATCGGTATCTGAAATTCGAGGGTCCAATAGTTCAAGGAATTCTGACTAAAGACTTAAGTCCAGCTCCAATTCAAATTCGAAAGAAAAAGTTCATAGTTTCCAGGCGAATATTAATGGTCCTAAATGTCAGTTGTGTCCCAATGAACACCATACTATTCGCCTTTGTCCTAAATTTCTCAAAATGACCTACCAGCAAAGGTTAAATGAAATTAAAAGGGAGGACCTATGCCTAAATTGTTTCTCCAAAACTCATACTGTAAGGAATTGTACCAGCACAAATAGTTACTTCAAATATCAAAAAAAACATAACACACTACTGCACCATATTCTTGTCCAAATCCTACTTTATTACAGTCCACTACCACTTCAGAATCAGACAAGGTCCAGTCTTGCTTTGCGACAAACTTAAAAGGCGTTTTATTAGGAACAGCATGGGTTAATATTTCCTACGCGGGCGCCTTGATTGTCTCGGGTTCAGAAGATGCATTCATATCGGAACGTATGTTTAATCTTCTTAAGCTAAATTCCCAGCACACAAATGCACAGATTTCAGGCTTAAATAACACTGTTTCTGCTAAGGTTCGCCATTAATGTTTCCTTGTATTGGGCTCCCAAGTAAACAGCCATATCGAAATTCGAGTTGATGCTCTCGTAGTAACTCATATTTCGGATAATCTTCCTTCCCAAGATATTTCGAATTCTATATATATCAAACCATTCAAACATTCCACTAGCAGATCCTAAATTCTATTGCAGTGCAAAGATAGACTTGCTGATTAGAGGTAATATTTCCCTTCAATTGTTCGTTGAGGCGTTATCCATGATGTTTGTGAATCATTAATAGACCCAGAAACAATTTTCGGATGGATACTTACAGGTCCTCCCACTAGTGTATCCTAGATTAATCGCCCAATAGTTAGATATTTTTGTGATATTTCCGTTGATAAGGTGATTTCGGTGATTTCACGTTTTTGGGAGGTGAAGAATCTTCGTAGGAAGAACTTTATGTCTCCTTCTGGTAGGTTATGTGAGAATCTCTTTAAAAAAAACAACAAGAAGGAAGGATTCTTAGAATCTCTGAAGTATGGACAGTCGAGGTCAAGTGCATTGGCACAGTTATTTCGTAACGAGGCTAAACTCCTTCGATCTCCAGTTTTTAAACATGATTACGACAACGTAGTTCAGGAGTATGACGTCTTCTGTTATAAGTCGAAAGTTGAAATGCCCACAAATCTATACTATCTACCCCATCATGCGGTCATCATGCTCAACAGTACCACAACCAAAGTTCGTGTAGTGTTCAATGCTTCGCACCTTCATCTAATGGCCAAAGCTTGAACTTATTGCTTCACCTTGGACCAGTTCTTCAAAATGATCTTAATGGCGGTTTTCCGATTTGTATTTAAATCCGATATACAAAAGATGTAAAGACAGATCTTAGTAAATCCCAAACACACACCATTCCAGCCGATTTTGTTCCAAAGTAATCCAAACGATCCAATTTATGATTACGAATTGAAACCGGTAACATTCGGGATCAATTGTGCACCGTATCTTGCCATTCGTACGTTACTACAGCTAGCAGATGATGTTCAAAATGTTTTTCCTATTGCCAGTTCGATTCTGCGAAATTCGATGTACGTGGATGATGTTCTTGCAGGATCTCACACAAGACGTGCAACGATTAAAGCAAAAGAAGAGCTTGTCCATGCTTTTATCTCTGCTGGCTTTCAATTGAGAAAGTGCATATTTTGGTGCATATTCCACCCGATCATCTTCCTAATGAAGACTTCTTGAAGTTTGAGGATAGTAGTTCTGCTAAAACGCCCGGGATTCGGTGGAATGCATGTTCTGATGAGTTCTATTTCAGTGCTTGTACTTTTCCAGAAAATACAGAGCCTACCAAGCGAGAAGTTCTTTCCCAAATCGCCAAGTTCTTTGATCCAGCTGGCTGGTTTTCACCTTGTATTGTCCAAGCAAAAATCCTGATGCAAAAAATATGAATAGATGGAACAGGTTGGGACCAGACACCCTTTGTCAATGGCTGAAATTTCCATTATCAATACCATTCGTATCCCACGATTATTGTCAAAATGCCAATTCTGCGATACGTCTAAAAAAGCAGCGGCATTATATGTACGAATATCATATAGTGGATTCGTTTCTACATACTTAATATCGTCAAAAACTAAGGTGGCTTTTATAAAAACACTCTCTCTTCCGAGGTTGGAATTGTGCGGAGCCGTTCTATTAGCAGAGATGGTGGATAACCTTTTGCCACAGTTTGATGTCAAAAAATACCTTTTATACTGCTGGACGGATTCAACAATAGTGCTATCGTGGCTGGCAAAACCAGACTGTAACTGGTTAGAGTGAATTTCAGATCGAACATGGGATAAAATAGTAGCACGAAAACTTATGCTGCAGCTCATCAACAGCTGTAATAACAATAATTAAACAGCATTAAAGCAACATAAATCGCGAGATCAAACGCTCACCAAGCACTTACAGGAGAATTTGTTTAGCAAAGTATCTTCAAGAAGCAGAAACGGCGGCACGACGGAACAACCTTCGGAAAACGTACAAAGCTATTGCATCTGTAACTTCAGCAAACAGAAACACGCACCTACCACTATTCGATTCACAACGAAATCTCCTAACCAACAACAACACAAACCAAGAACTTCGTAGATGGAAAGAGCATTTCGCTTCACAACAAAACAGCACAACTCAAGTTGTTATCTAAAACTTTCTACTGCCATCGCAACATATGGAAATATCAGCCGATCCCCCCACAGCCAGGGAGCAGCTTCAATCGCAATTGCTATACGGATGTGAAGCTTGGGTTCTATCGGAAAGCGCCGTACGAAGACTGCAAGTTTTCACTAACCGTTGTGGTTACGTAGGATTATTCGTTGTTTTTGGCCCAACAAAACAACTACGACATCCTGAAAAGGAAATTTTGATGGATTGGTCATACACTGCGATCCGATAACGAGGTACCCAAGGCAACGCTACAGTGCAATATCCAAGTTTCTCGGCGCCGTGGACGTCAAAAAACAACTTGGTGAATAGCAACCGTACATGAATTGATTATTGCAGACTTTTCATCGAACGAGGCATTAAGAACAGCGCGCAGCAGAGTTCGATGGAAGTCATTAATTGAAACCGTTTGCTCCCTAGTTGGAGAATAGCGGAACATTATACCAGAAGCTGGCATAAATCAACTAGAATTGAAAATCGTTTGCTTATTCTTTCAATACAAAACTCAAGTTGGGTTTAAAATTTAAACATGAATATATTAAGAGTCTTCCAATAGGGAATTTCGAATTTTCATAAATAATAATTATTGAGGCAACATTTGTCGAATTGACTGCCAGTTATTTAGTTTGTTATGCAAAATTTCCATGGACATGCAACATTATAATTGCAAATGATGATATCGGTTCACTAAAATGGATTTTCTGTTCGAGCAAAGTTCTACTCGCTTCGCCCATTTCATGGCTGCCATAATCGTATTACAATGAGTTGGTATGCAAACAAATTAAATTGTTGAACTCGAAACGATACCAATCCACATGAGATCCAAGATCGTTTAGTGCATCCCGAAAAATCCATTGGTCCATATTTCTCTGAGAACGACGTTGACCAGGCCATCAGTCTAAATAGCAAGCGTTATATGTCGATGACTACCAAACTTTTTTGACCTGACTTTGGTGAAAAAAACACCAACGAAAAATAAGCCACAAACCAAAGCGGCCATCAAAGCAACATAACACCACTCCATCGGTCAAATTCAGCCTGAATTATGAGCCAAATTAATGGAAAATTGGACTTTTCGGATAAGCACTGCAAAGCGAAGCCGAGGCGGACATTTGTACAACATTATATTTTATAAAAAAATGGCTTCAATAGGCCTTACAAATGAATAACGCACTTTGTTTTATTTTAATTTAAACATAAAAATAGTTTAATGAAATAGCTGTTAGTACAGAGAAAAGATAAGAAATCCACGATAGATCGACAATGATTACTTCAATCACCATATCTGATAAACTTGGGCAGCAACAGTGCAAATTAAAGAAGTGACCCTCTGCTGAAAAGAAGGCACTCCCTTGCTCTTACACGTAAATGGCAGTCACAGCGATTTTGTCTCTCGTAGCTGTGGCTGAACTTATATTATGAACAATATTAGGGTTAAGATTTGAGCACCTATTGTTTGATCAATTTGTATTAATAACATAATAAATAATTAATGAAAAGAAGTTAAAGGAAGTCATAATTGCAGATGAAAAACATATGTTGATTAAAGTCAATAATTAAACTGTATATGATTGTATGTACTTATACAATTCAATTTAAAACTAATTCAAATGTGGGACATCATTGTTTTTAATTTCAAATATTAGAAGATTATAATTCAACATATTTATTTAAGAAGGTATTGTTATGAAAGTACGGATATGGATTAATAACAAATATCACATTCGATTTAACAATACGTGTTTTATTAAACCATATTAAGACACATTTAAACGGATATTTAATCTGCCAGCGACAATGAGTTTTATTATTTTTTCTAAGAGTGATTATATAACAATTCCAAGTATATATATAGGCAAACCTCTAGTGTTAATCAGTCAGTCTTCATTGCATTCGCGTCCTTAATTACTACAGAAATTCCAGACAAATATAATGGCATCTTCGAAATTGGTGAGTTGTGAGGGATATTTGAGCGAAAGTAATAATAATTATTATAAAATTATCACAAAATTTTATTTTATTATTAATTGCTCTTATTAGAAAAAATTAAGAAAATTTTTACTTCCTAATAAGTTTCCGATTACATAAGAACACAAAATTCTATTTCTTCTCTTTGAAATGGCAAAACACGTCACAATTTCTATTAAATAAAACGTCATAAGCATTAAGAAGTTCGATTTTCCAAGCGCAACGTATATTTAAATACTTATTTATGGGACTTATTTAATGCAACACAGCGAAGATTAAAAGTCCTCAAATCCACGTTTTGAGTACTAAGCAATAAGTGACAATATGAAAGAAAAAGCTAAACAATAAATGCATGAGAATTACGTAATAACTCATATTGGTATTGTTCCTAAAAATATAAGAAATATTTACTTTTTGTATTATTTTTTAAATAAAAGCCTTGTTAAATAATTGGTATTTCGAAGCTACTGGAAGTCACCTAAATAGCGGGAAAACGCGCTGATGATGATGTTGATGGTGTGGCTGCCATCGAAAACAATACTGTTCCGTTCTGATATTGTAATAATTGGTTTCGCATTGCTTTCTGCTTAATAAAGACAGCAGTTTAAAACTGTAACTAAACTGAATTGACAAATTCGGGAATCGAACTCGGCGCAAACTAACTTTAATTTCAACATTATTTTTAGACATGTAGTTAAAAGTTTTATACTTTTTGTGGTATTTTTTTATTTCCTATAAACGAAATTTCCTCAAAGCGTGTTTACTCTGCCACGTGTTGTAAACTGCTGCAACCTTCGTTTCACTTTTGCAAAGTGAAAATGTGTTTTTTTTTGATATTGTGTGAAGGGGTTTCAAATAAAATTAGAAAAAAATAAGTTATCAGCAGCATTGTGATTTGACACCTCAAAAGTGCCACTCTTTAAAATTTCACTAAATTTGCACAATTTTTCAAAAAAGTTACACTGTAATGAATTTCTGCTTGTTCTTTTTGGTATTCAATTAATTTCATGTGGAATCAAAACTCATAAAATTGCGTGTGGAATATATATTTATTCCTAATATCGGAGGTCACAGAACGTACACGTTTAAAATGGCGAGTCCATCAGGAATCAAAGTGTACAAATAATCCATTAGAGTGCTGTTAATGTGACCGCTGTCGTTATTTACTTACTTCACTGATTATTATTCGCTGAATTTACCATAATAAAAATTATTTCATTTTTATATTTGTACTAGTTCTTTCCTCAAAATTTCAGAAAAGTGGCAGGAACTTTTTTCTTTTCAAAAAGAGTTCACAATATTTCATAATAAAATAATTTTTAAACTTAAAATGGATGTTCATCAGTCACATTCTAATAAAAATTAAACTATAAAAATTTAACACTTTACGTCTTTTGACTGCATTATAAGAATCTTGTAATTAAATATATATATATATATATATATATATATATATATATATATATATATATATATATATATATATATATATATATATATATATATATATATATATATATATATATATATATATCTTGCAAGCTGAAACCATTATAAAAAATATGGCAAAATCTCTTTTCTTTTCCAGTTCCTGTTCTTCTGTATTATCATGGCTGTAATATCAATTGCGGTCTCCGGCAGCTTCTTTAACTTCTTTAAAAATCCAAAAAATGTTAAGAAGGCAGTTAAGTATATGAAGTAAGTTAGATGAAAAGTTAAGCATTAAGGAAAGGGTGAAAAAAAATTATTAATTTTTTCTGTTAATTTTTAGAATGCTGGATAACACAGTATTTACGGATTTATTGGACGATGAATGAATATTTTGAATTGTTAATAAAATAAATATTAAAAAAAGATAATTGATGTGTTTTAATTGTTTTAAATCGAACGTTCCCTTCCTCTGTAGGTCTAGATTACAGCGGGATCATATTAGTGACATTTTGTTGGCGATAGATACCCAACTGTTCAGTAGATTTCAACTAGATTTGTTTTTAAAGCATTCAACCTCATATGTTCATACAAAAATATGCATACAATAAATGACAATTCAATTATAACAGGTGGCGCAGAATTACCGAAATAATTTGAAGTGGCTGTTATTTTGTTAATATGGCAAAAAAGACCGCATGTTCATAAAAAGCTTATTCTTGAGGTGTGCATCGCTCCATGGATTGTTGACAACTAATTTTCAAAATATCAATGAGTACATCATAAATGTCAAATGCATAAATGGCAGTCAATTCAAATTATGACATTACTCTTGCACCACCGGTTATATGAAAATCACAAAATATTCTACCATAGTAGGATTAAAAAATTTTGATACAAAAAGCACGACAAACAATTTGAATTCGACATAAATCGATTTTTCTTTCAACTCGTATACAATAGGTCTGTTCACACACTGAACATTGTTACTAGTTGTTACTGGAACGCCTTCATCTACTCGAACAATTTGCAACAAGAGGATTAAAAACTTTGCGTAAGTGATTGACAGAGGGAGAAGCAGTTTTTTACTAAAGTCTTTAATTGTAAGAATTGTATGTATATATTTGTGGAGAAAATAAACGATTCTTAAACATATGTGCTCGTTCATAAAACGCCATCTACTCAATATCATAAACAATGTCTAGTTTAGGCCAATGCGTTAGAGTTTTAGTTTGTGAATATTGTAGTAACTTGTGGGGCAGCGGATGCAAATGGAAATTTCCATGCCGATGCAATTTGTATGAAGCAAATCGAAATAACGCGGCGTAGACTCCTTGCAATTGGAAAATCCAATTTGGGCAGCTCGTTGAGAAGGGAATCCAGTTGCAAAAAGCGAAAAAGTTAATAAATAAAATTACTAAAATTATCTAAATTGATGATATTATTCGACCTTTTTTATTCTAAATTAATTGAATTATTTTATTGGCTTTGAGGTCTTCTTAAAAAAAACAATATATTTATTTGTTTTGATTTTTCAATATCTCAACACGCTGTGGGTGTCTTAAAATTATAAAATTATAAAATTTTATAAAATATTTTTTTCCTGAAGAAGACACCCACACCATGTTGAAATAAATATTGAAAAATCAAAACAAATAAATATATTATTTAAAAAAAAGAAGACCTCAAACTTAATAAAATAATTTAATTATATTAAAATTATCTTATATATTTAGAAATCAGTCTTAATTATTGCTGTTTTATTGGAAAATATATAACAGTTTCCTTCATTTGTTATCAGAAATAGAAAAAATACACAGAATTGTTATATTTTTTACAGTACATTTTTCGTAACGTTATCGCTTCAACTTGGGCATGTTGCTTCAGTGTTAGCGCTAGGCGGCAGTTAGACATGGGGATAATTTTTAATAAATATTGGTAGTATTTATTTATTTATTTATTGTCGAATTAACTTATAATTAAAATTATAAGGTAATATAGTTGAGGCAATGGCAGCGTTGGCCTTCAGCTCCATATTTCCTTAAAATATTTATAAACTTACAATTGTGACTATATTTATATGTGATATGTTCTATGTACTAAGTAATCAGTTATTGAATATTATATTTCATTATACAATTTTGTTCTTTTCAAAAATTCATTAATTAATTTGATTTTTGGAGGTGAGTGGTGGGCAAGGAGCTTTAATGGGTTAGTGTTTTTAAATAAGATATGTCTTATGGTTTGTTGTTTAGGACATTCACAGAGGATATGATATGGATTGGTTTTAGAATGTGTATTACAGATACAAGGAAATATAAAATTAGGATTGTACAAAGAGGCAAAGTTTAGTCTTGTGTGGCCTAGACGTAGTCGCATAAATTTTATTTGTTCTAACCTTGAAATGTTTTGAGTGTGGTAAATCCCACTGCAGCTGTGTAAGGACTTATAAGATATTATTCTTTTATACCAAGATGAACAGTTATTTAAGACTTTATTTTTAAAATGATTACTATAGAAGGTTACTATAGCTTTGTTTATGTCTCTGAAATTGTAGTTATTTGCCATCTGAAGTGGAGAACTTGTAGCATTTTTTGCAGCTTGGTCTGAAACCTCGTTTCCTTTTATCTGAGAATGACCAGGGTCCCATATCAAGGTAATGGAGGGGTTTCCAGCTAGAATGTTTCGTATACTGTTCGCATAGTAGTTGCTATTAGAAATGTTCCGGATCGATTCAAGAGCAGACAGGGAGTCGGTGCAAATGGCGAATTTGCCAGGCTTTCCTTTAATGTAGGACAAAGTTTCATAAATCGCTATTATTTCGGCGGAATAAATAGAACTGTATGGGGGCAGTAAGAAATTTCTTATGATGCAGTTATCAGTGGTTATGCTGAAAGCGGTATTATTTATGTCCTTGGATCCGTCAGTGTAAATAAACTGATGACTTGGTAAATGATTTTTTATAGAGGCAAACATTTTTCTGTACTCCGTACTATTAGAGGTGGATTTGCTGCGTTCGTGGAGTGATGTATTTATGAGCAACATACCATTACACAATGGGAGGTATTGTGGTGATATGTGTTTTGCATCTGGTGGGGCCAACGGTAGTTCAAGTTTTTTGCAGTGACCTACTGATCTGAAAATGGCTGAGGGGACTTTAGGGACCTTCTTAGTTTTCTTAACCTTTTCGAAAATTTGTTTGATTGAAACGTTTCTTCCATATACCAAAGTTTTATAAAGTTTGGCTTCTATGATTTCTTTTTGTGCATAGATGGGTAATATGTTGGCTTCGATTAGCATATTATTGACAGGGGTTGAGCGTACAGCTCCAAAACACGCTCTTAGTGCTGCATTTATTAAGGTTTGAAGTGGCTTTAGTAGGGATTTAGGGGCATTTCCGTAAAGTGCAAGTCCATAGTTAATCTTTGATAGAATCAGAGATTTAACGACTGAGATCAGGGTAGAAGTACTACAGTTAAATTTTCGACTGGAAAGACATTTAACTATATTTAACCTTTTCTGAAGAGATGATCCTAACGTGTTAATGTGATCAGTCCATTTGTATCGTTCGTTGAAGGTTAGGCCTAATATTTTTAGGGAATTTACTCTAGAAAGATTAATATGCGTAGATTGGATGGCACAGTTACATTCTTGAAGTCTGCATATATGAATGTATTTACATTTAGTTTTTGAGAGTGAAGCTCCGGACTCTTTACAAAAGTTTTCAATTTGATTAAAGATACTATCCAAATTTAAAATTAGTGATTTTTCTCGTCCTGATCTTATGATTAACGTAAAATCGTCTGCATAGCTGCAGAAGTCGATTTCCTTGTTTAATGTCAGAATATTACTGAGATTATTGAAGGCTATCATGAAAAGTATAACTGACAGAGGAGAACCCTGGGGTACACCATTATGGAGTGGGAAAGAGTTTGAATATTGGTTTTGTATCCGAATAATAATCTTCCTGTTTTTCATGAAATTAATGACATATTTTAGTATTTTTGGACCAATTTTCCATTCTATTAGCTGTTTGACAATTGAGTGTATACCTACTCTATCAAATGCTCGTTCAAAATCAAGTGAAACCAGAGTAGCGTGTTTCTTTAAAGAGAGGCATTTTGCAAGCTGGTAATCTACATAAATTAGACTATCAGTTGTTGAGCTTCCCTTTGTAAATCCAAATTGTCGGTTGCACAGCAGTTTGTTTTCTGAAACAAACCACCACAACCTGTTGGCTATTATTTTATCTAATAGTTTAGATAAACAAGGATTTAGGGAAATAGGTCGGTAAGAATTTACTGACGTTTTGTTGGTTCCGGGTTTGTGTATGGGTATAATAATTGAACTTTTGTATTGTTGTGGGGAATATTTGTCAAAAATATTATTAGAAAGTTTGAGGATTCGTATTTTCAAACATGGGGGGGTCATTTTTATCATATCATATGTAATTTTGTCCAATCCAGGGGATTTACCTTTTAATTTGTTTAGTGTAGTGCAAAATTCAAAGTAACTTATATTTTGTTCGATTTGTTCAGCCTTGCGGCATGGTACCGAAGACAATGAAGAGCTTATAATGTCTTGTTTAAACATTTGGAAGGCTTGTGAAAAGTTTGAGTCATAAGAATTAGATGACCAAAACTTACCGAATTCGTTCCCTATGTCGAAATTATTATTCAACAAGATGTTAGAATTATTTATCGAAGAGATGCAGTGTATATTATGTCGGGCCTTGTAACCGGTGAAATTTTTTATATTTTTCCAGATTTTATCGATAGGACTTTTTGGGTTTATAGCTGAAGTAAATGAGTTGATGGCTTCTTCTTTAGCTAGTTTAATTTTTCTTCTGTATATTGCGTTAGTTTTTTTGTAATTTACTAAGTTACTTTGTGTAATATTCCTTTTGAAGATATGCCATAACCTATTTTTCTCCGACTTAAGATCGTTTAATTAAAATAAAACAAAGTGCGTTATTCATTTGTAAGCCCTATTGAAGCCATTATTTATAAAATATAATGTACAAATGTCCGCCTTGGCTTCGCTTTGCGGCGCTTATCCGAAAAGTCTAATTTTCCATGAATTTGACCGATGGCATGGGTTATGTTGGCTTTGATGGCCGCTGTGGTTTGTGGCTTATTTTTCGTTGGCGTCTTTCACCAAAATCAGGTCAAAAAAGTTTGGTAATCATCGACATATAACGCTTGCTGTTTATTCTGATGGACCAATGAATTATTCAGGATGCACTAAAAGGTCTTGAATCTCATGTGGATTGGTATCGTCTCCAGTCCAAAAATTAAATTTGTTTACATAGCAACTCATTAAGAAATGTAATACGATTATGGCAGCCATAAAATGGGCGAAGCGCGCTGAGCTTTTCTCGAACAGAAAATCCATTTTAATGAAACGATTTCATAATTTGCAATTTTCATGTTGCACGTCCATGGGAGCTTTGCACAGCAAACTAAATAATTGACAGTCAATTCGACAGGGGGGTTACTCTCTATTGCGATGCGTATGCGATGTGCAAGAAAAATGGTACATAATCGGATAATTGGTACCCTTTATTGAGTTTACGCGCATCTGATTTTTTCACTTTCGCAATCAATGCACTCTGTAATTGTCAAAATCGTTCGTTAAAACCAAATATCTTGAGCTAACAAAACATCAAACGCATCGAACTAGCTTACGCATCGCAATAGAGAGTAACCCTCCAGATGTAGCTTCAACAATATGGCCGCTATTATTTATCAAAGTTCGAAACTCCCTATTGGAACACTCTTAATAAAGCTTAGACAGAGGGCACGTAATGAGCGACAAAGCGGTGAGCGGCTGAGCGGTGAGCGGCAAAAAATTAAAGCGTATGGAATACTACTGAAGTGGCCACGCAATGAGCGGCATTTCTGAGCGGCTAAGCGGCGCCGCTCAGGAATAGAACTTGTTCTAATTTTTAGTTGATTTCTGAGCGGCAAAGTATAAACATGGCAAAAGTAAATGGGGAGTTTATAATTTGATCTGTACAAATCAAAGGATTTCACAGACATACGGCAGTATTGCCAAAAGCTATAATGGTTAACTTCGCGGTAATATCGCCTTCCTTGATTTATAGGATGAATACAAAATCTTCTTTTTTTTTCTTAAACGCATTAAATTCTTATAAATATGAATACGATTATCGGTTAAAAACATTAAACAAACCTCTCCTGACACTGGCATTTTAACAACTAACCGCACTAACCGCTCAGAAATGACACTCAGTAATAAGCCACTTGCCGCTCAAACTCGCCGCTATGCCGCTCACCGCTTTGCCGTTCATTGCGTGGCTTCGGCCTTAGACTGACGTTGCCTACGATAATAAGATTGACGTTTGACGTTTCTCAAAACAAATTCAAAGCCCATAAGAAGAAATAGCCAATAAAAACGTCCACTAATTTATGAATCATCTTGTCGCCAAATCGAAAATTATTACGTCAATCACCATATCTGATAAACTTGGTCAGCAACAGTGCAAATTAAAGAAGTGAAAAGAAGGCACTCCCTTGCTCTTACACGTAAATGGCAGTCACAGCGATTTTGTCTCTCGTAGCTGTGGCTGAACTTATATTATGAACAATATTAGGGTTAAGATTTGAGCACCTATAGGTTAGGTTAGGTTAGGTTGATTGGAGGGGTGTGATAGCCCATGTCATACGACATACACTTAAGCCAGTGAAGGCTTGTTGTGCGCTCCCTTTAATTATCAAACACAACTGCCAGAGTTCTGCGGCAGGATTCGAACCTGGGACCTTCGCACTACGAGTCTAGTACACTACCTACTAGTCTACGAAGGTCAGTTGAGCAGTTGAGCACCTATTGTTTGATCAATTTGTATTAATAACATAATAAATAATTAATGAAAAGAAGTTAAAGGAAGTCATAATTGCAGATGAAAAACATATGTTGATTAAAGTCAATAACTAAACTGTATATGATTGTATGTACTTATACAATTCAATTTAAAACTAATTCAAATGTGGGACATCCTTGATTTTAATTTCAAATATTAGAAGATTATAATGCAACATATTTCTTTAAGAAGGTATTGTTATGAAAGTACGGATATGGATTAATAACAAATATCACATTCGATTTAACAATACGTGTTTTATTAAACCATATTAAGACACATTTAAATGGATATTTAATCTGCCAGCGACAATGAGTTTTATTATTTTTTCTAAGAGTGATTATATAACAATTCCAAGTATATATATAGGCAAACCTCTAGTGTTAATCAGTCAGTCTCCATTGCATTCCCGTCCTCAATTACTACAGAAATTCCAGACAAATATAATGGCATCTTGGAAATTGGTGAGTTATGAGGGATATTTTAGCAAATAGAAAAATATTAATAAATAGTAATAATCTAGTACTGGCATTTTAAAATAATTTATAAATAATTGCGTTTTTCTTCTTAAATAATATGTAAGAGTTTGTGGCAAATTTATTAAAAATTTAACTCTGCAACATAATGTCACGTAGCCTGTATGCTCTATGCTAATAAGCTTGTGTATATTAGAGAATATTAATTGCCTTTTCTTTTTGAAAGGGCAAAAAATGGTACACTTTTCTTTTCGAAAATAAAACGCCAGAAGTAAAAAAGAAGTAAAAAGGAAGATCTTTCCAATCCGACATATATTTGAATATTTAGTTGTGATTATTAGTTAAATTTCACTTTTTTAACTGAATAATATTCTTTTTTTAGTCTTATCGTAAAAAATCTGACACATTTTGTAATGTAAACATTTATCTTAATTATTTTTATAAAAAACTAGCGGGCCCGTTGCCTGCTTCGCACGGCAAAACAAAACAAGAAAAGAAACACACTTGTTTTTAATAAACTTGGTTTTGTTCCCAAAAACACACTCACTTCACATACGCACCGCACACACATGCGTTATCGGATTTTAACCAAACTTCATATAAACCATGTATGGGCCACTGCCTACGTAGTGTATAAGTTTGGTTGAAATCGCTCGACGCGTTTATGATTAGTTCGGCGACGTACATATACGGACTTATTTTTATATATATAGATTACTACATTAGAATATTCATATAATTTTGAGGAATATATATATATATATATATATATATATATATATATATATATATATATATATATATATATATATATATATATATATATATATATGTTTCCATCGATCCTATAAGGAGCATAGGGCCTCAATGAATTGGTTGAACATATTCCTGTCTTGTGCCAACGCTCTCACTTCGCCCCAGGTTTTACCCATTCCAGCCACTTCTACATCGACTTGCCTTCTCTACGTAATTTTGAGGAATAATTGTGTTTATTTTGAATTCACTTTTATCTGAAAATGAAAAATTCTTCTATTCTATTAATGACATCTCCTGTCTAAGTTCTCAAGCCTTTGGATTTAGTCTTCAAAAGCACGCCGCTTAAGAGTGAGAAGTTTAACAAAACGGAAAGTCGCAACTTACTATTACTTAAACTGTTAAAATCTGGCAGACTATAATAGTGACAGTAGTCAAAGTTGTTGTACTCCAGAGCTGGTGGTATTTTTGCTAGTACGAGGATGTGAAAGAAGCATAAGTTTTAAATAACATATGCGTTACCTACTAAGATCTTTGAAGCCGGCGTTAATATGAGTTAAAGCTATAAAATATACTATGCGTATGACATTTTTCTTCGCATGGAGTTCAAAAATCTCAGTAAGCAACGAACGTATGTGTATATCAATATTTTAGTTATTTTTAACTTTTGAGAGCCTATTTTTAAAGTCTGTTTGATTTTTTGCGAAAAAGTTTATATAAATATTGGTTGGTTTTTAAATAATATGTTATAGGATCGGGGGATAGGGTATATTCCATACTGAGCAATAATTAATTGTCGTGTATCTGGCTGACTATAACAGAGAGTGTTCAAATATGGCGTGGGTTATTCTACATTCAAATCCAACCAAGTAGGATCAAGTGAAAGGATACCTCCCACACAAAGTAATACATAATAATAGCATATCTGGCTGACTATAAATAGTAAGAGTATTCAAAATTTAAAATGCTTTTTGTTGTTTGCTTAAAAGACCATGTTTGTAGTTTGGTTCCATACCCGCCCGATATATTGATTTTCATATTTATAAGTCCTCCATTTATGGACCAATTTGAAAATTACTCTTTTTATATAAAAGTTTATGATTGCAGTTTGGTCCCATAGAAGGGTTTGTGGAATTTGGATTAAATATTAATAATAGCACAACTCCTTCATTTATTTAAAAAAGAGATAATTCAATCTTCCCTGGCAGTAAAATATAAAATAGAAATGAATGATATCGGACCTTGCTATTGCATTCATTCTGTAATCTGTTCGCATGGCATTTCGTATTGAAGTAGGCTTTTTTTGCAAAAATTACTTATTTCTTTGAAAAACCGATTGGGCAAAGGACGTCTATGTGTTGTTTGGTTTTCGACTAACATACCCACTCATAAATGTAGAAAATCCCGGTATCAAAGTGTGAGAACGTCACACTTTGGACAGAGGATTGCTGGTACGAGCTCATTTAGTTAAAAAAACTATATTTTTAAAATTTATTATCGTATTTTAGATTTAAGAAATGAATAAAATCATTATACCCTTGATGCGATCTTTCCCTAATAAATAAAATAGCTCACAAACAATTCAACATTGATAATAAGAGTGGGAAGATAGTCAGAATTGGCTGCCACTTTAATACTGAGACTACATTGCATTACATTTATGTCGTGCTGACTGCCTCCTTTATATATAAGTATATATATATATATATATATATATATATATATATATATATATATATATATATATATATATATATATATATATATATATATATATATATATATATATATATTCGATAAATTTTCTTTTTTTTATAGATTTTCGTGTGTGTCATCATGGCAGTAATATCAAGTACAGCCACTGCGTTACCTATACTCAAATCTATACTTAAAAATTTTTTGACGGATACTTATAATTTAGAGGATGTAAAAAAAAATAGGTGAAAAACTCTACAAGTACGGAAATATGTTAGTTACAATGGATATAACAAAATAATAATAAATATTTTGTATTGCTAATAAAATATATAAATTATAAAAAACAATGCCAGTCTTGAAATTTTCTTTAAATTGCTGTTATTTATTGTGGGTTCAGCTGTAAAATATGTATGCTTACACGTTATTTGTGAAAAATAAATCATCAGTAGACTTCAGCCTTCATATTTAAAAAGCATTCAAAATGTATATTCATTTAATAATATGTGTTGTTAATAAATACATACAAACATTGGCACTCGAAATACATGAAGACAAAATTGAACTTTATAGAATTCTCGTATTGTATGAAAATTATCAAAATACTTTTGCCCAATTATGTATTTTTCAAAAAGAAAAACTTTTATTAATTTATTAAATAATTAAATAATTTTTGAAATCTGAAATCTGAACTGAAAAGAAAATTTATTTCTAAAGAAGATTCGATATATTCAAATAAATAACGACGAAAAAGTAAAAAAAATGGCGACTACCCTAAAAAAATTAAGATCTGTGTTATTGAAATAGTAGAAAAACCAATCAATGTGTGAATGACGTTTAACGGAAATAAGCTTGACAGTGATGACATAAACTTTTTTATATAGAAAAATCTGTATGTTTCTATTGTATTAAGTTCACTGAAGATTTCATTATGAAAATATATATGTATGGATGTATATATAAATATGTGGTTACATATCGTTAAACATATATGCAAAAGACTCCAATCTTCCATATAAATGCTCATACAAATAAATACAAATTTAAATTCTATTTCAGATCGTTACATGTCGAATATATTGTTAGACCGGTTTTGAAGCTATTCGACGTTTATATTATATAATTTATTTAGCTAAAGCCACACACATACTTTGTAATTTTTTTTAGAAATAAGCTACAAAATTTTATTGTTAATAGCTGACACAATCTGACAATCTTTGCAAAATCAAAATAAATAAATAAATAAATACTCTAGAAGTCTTCACAAGCATTTATTAATACCAGCAAACAAAAACTCTGGCCGCCAAGCCATAGTGTTAAGTTTAACTTATCTTTAGCAAACAGTCTTCACTGTGATCTTTAAGAGTGATCTCACACATTGAGTCGGTCATTAATTACTAGCTAAATAGGAAAGAACTATAATGGCATCCTACAAATTGGTGAGTTGTGAAGGATATTTTCGGAGACAATAGATGAAGTACCCATTATCAATTAACTATGGGGTCTGTCAGTAAATAACTTAACAATCAGAAGTGACTGATCGATGGTGAATTTGTAAAGAAACACAAGTACAAGTGAAACAACATTCTTTTAAAATATCCATTAAAAGCTAACCCTAAATACATTTTGTAATATTTGTTGTATTCGTATAAGAAATATCTTTATAAATTATTTTCATTAAAAAAAAACTTCCAATAAATATACTGTTTTTGAAATTTTGTGAAATCGTTTATAACCGTTCATGTAGAAAGTTTCCACACAAGAATAAGAATGAAATCTTATCAAATGAAAAACAATATATAAATAATAAAATAATAATAAATCAAACCATATATGCATTACTTTTCAATAAAAAATTTTTAAATAAAACTGATTTAGTATTACAAAAATTATCAAAATTATTAATTGAACTCTAAGCAGAAAAAACTAAATTTTAATTTCAGTAACGAAATTCTTTGAATAAGTGAATATTTAGTGTGAATGCGGGCGTACAAAGAATTTTTTAAATTCTGCGGGGTTACTCTCTATTGCGATGCGTGAGATAGTTCGATGCGTTTGATGTTTTGTTAACGCAAGATATTTGGTTTTAACGAACGATTTTGACAATTAAAGAGTACATTGATGCCAGATTTGCGAAAGTGAAAAAATCAGATGTGCGTAAACTCAATAAAGGGTACCAATTATCCGATTATGTACCATTTTTCTTACGCATCGCATACGCATCGCAAGAGAGAGTAGCCCCCCTGATTGCAATTTTGTAAATACGAATATTTAACTGAAAAAAAATTTACTTCTGTTCCAAAAACTCTAGATAACAATTAGCAGAAGCAATAAAAAAGTTTCGCCGAAAATAAAATTTACTTTAGACAAAATGTTTGTTCGCAATATTTTTCTATGTACTGGCGAAGTTTGTATTAGAAACAGTGAAATGCAGACAATTAGACACTTGAACCCTAAAATAAAGAAATAAAATAAAACAAACCTACACTGTAAATTAATCAATTTTGGTAAATGAATAAATTTTATATGTATGTGTTTGTGCACAGCAAATACATACATACATATGCAAAAATAGGATACTAGACATTTCTTCTCCAGTCGCTGGTGATTAGTAAATACCACTTTTTAGATATTTACGAATACGAAGAAAAATTCCAGAATATGGATATGAATATTAAATTTTATATTTAGATATTTAACTATGGTTTGATTTGTACATTTGTATGAAATATTTAAAATTTTATTGAAAAAAATCCTCTTGCATTAATATTTTTTCTTGTTCGCGAACACTATGAGTTGTAAAAATTATCACAAAATTTTTATGGATGTCATTCAATTATTTTTTACACATAATAAATTACAAAATTTATATCATATAATATATGGACTATTATTGTGGAGAGAGATCTCGAGCACATCTAATAACAATAAGTTGTTATATTTAATTTGGAAATACCGACAATAAATCATCATTCTTATCTTTCATAATCGCAACAATTTGTGGTCATTTAAACTTTGACAAGCTCCATTATTGCGTGTCATCAAGCTTCATCCTAACTTTTACACTTGCGGCGAATATGCTCACACTGATTTGTTTAGGTTCTTTCTTAGAAGAAAGACTATTATTTTAAGTTCCAAATATATATTTTTTTCATTGAAAATTTAAAAAAAGTAATATTTTAAATACATTTTCCTAGGACGAAATTGTTCGAAAAATATTCGCTTGAATTATTCGAATATGTGTACGTATCAGAAAGGTTAAAAATGGGCGAACATTCGGGAGTGCAATTACGAATATTCGTTACATCACTAGTAAATACCCGTAAATAATATTCGAGAGTGCAATTACGAATATTCGTTACATCACTAGTACATGATAGCAAATAATATATAGTAAAAAAACACTTAATTCGCACTTCACACGAAATTATTTACACCAATCCCATCTAGTCCCATATGTTTGTTTTAAATATATTTTTTATTTCTCACTATCTTAAGAAAAACAACATAATAAACTTTTTATAACAATTTTGACCTTAAGCTTAAGGTCTTATTTAATGTTTAAATAATTTTCTTTGTAAATATCGATATTTCGATATTCATTGGGAATCTTCTTCAGATCAAATAAAATTGTTTAACCATTAAATAAGACCTTAAGTATATATAATATTTTGATCAAAATTAAAACAAACAACTTCGAATTTTTTTTTTTTTGTATTTCCCTAAAAGAATAAAAAACCTGATATTTTTCATATTGTATTTGTTGCAGTGATCTTCCCACCTAGTTGTTAATTTGGCCAAATAAATCAATATAGCATTAATATATCACTTGGACAGACATATTCCTTTGTTTATGAAAACCATAGATTTAGATAACGTTATGAAGAAAAATAAATAATAACAAAAATATGATCTAATATAAATAAATTATGCCCAAATTTTAACATTATTATATTGAAAACAGAATATGCAATGACTTTTTTATATACATACATATTTTTCTGAAGCGTCATTTTTGAATTCAGATTTAGGAGTTGTCAGGTGATAAGTTTTTTCAATGGGCCCGTTTCCCATAATAAGCCATTGTATCTAAAATAAGAAGCTTGCCAGCATATTTCTCAGAAACAGTACGACAGCCAGCATTCAAATAACCGCCAACTTAAGCTTACGTATTGAATCATTCTATTCAATTGTATGTGCGATATTCAATAATATTTTAAAATCTATTAAAAACTGAAAAAGGCAAAAATGCAGTTCTTATTTTATAGAAATAATTGTAGTAATGGTAAAATTAGGCTCATATAAAGTTTTTAATTTTAATAGAAATTGCCACCTTAATTTGTACAATTTAATATAAGACAAAATCATTACGATATCAAAATTATATAATATATATATATATATATATATATATATATATATATATATATATATATATATATATATATATATATATATATATATATATATCAGCTTGAACTTGCTTAGAAACAATATGCACATGTATTCTAATTAAATAAAAAAAATATGGTCAGATTTCTTTAGTGAATGAGTTTAATCAGTAAAAAAAAATTTATAATACCAGCAAATATTTTAATTGATTTTGATATTGCTTTTGAAGTTGCTATTTTTATAGATTAATATATCTAGATGCAGGTATTTCATTAGGACCAACTCATCAGTAGACTTTATCCATCATTTTCGAAAAATATTCAACATCGTATGATTTCTTGCAAAATGATTTCAGTACAAAAGTATACAACCATCCCATCGTAGGTTCAAAACAGCAGAACAAACATCTTTTTATTTTAGAGAACTTTCCCAGCCTTCCAAACGTGCAAGTGCAAGTTTGACAAACACAATACCCTCAAACATTTTTACTAACACAATTACACCTTCGTCAAGTTGCAGGAGATTTCAAAAGACATTAAATGTTTGACACTATCAACAAGTGAAATGATAAATTAATGAAAAGAGTTACCCAGTAAAAAGTTTTATACAGACTTAATGGATTGTGTTAAAATAATAATTATAGTTTAAACCAATAATGCTTAAAGTATGACGTATGATTCAAAGAAATATTTGCTGATTTGTTTTGCAAGTCCCTTTGTGAATGAATATTATAAATAACAAATATAAAATTGTGAGCAGTTATTGATCAGTTGAAAAGTCGATTAAATATAATGAATTTGGATACGGAACATGAAAAAGGCAACTAATAAAGTTGAAGTTATTGATATGGGAATGACGATTGCCAGAGTAGGAGAAAATTAGTTTAACATAGAACGAATTTCCTGGTAAGATTGGTTACCATTTTGGTAAAATATGGAATTGGCATTTGTACTACACTATATCTAAATACGACTTTATTAGTCATATATCTGAATTATTGTAATTTTAAAAACTGAGAAAATTATTAGAATTATTAGAAGTAATTTTCTACTGTAGTCTTGAAGAAATTTCTCGAAAATATTACCCTTTCCAATTCAATTCTCTCATTTTCCAAATTATTGCAGATATATGACCAATAGAATCGTATTTAGAACTAGAACTACCAATAGAATCCCAAGCAATTTTCACAAGAAATGTATTTTATTTCAAATTAATTTTCTCTTATTCTTGCAAATGTCATTCCCCGTATTAATAACTTCAACAATATCAGTTGCTTCTTAGAGGCACTCTGTTAGTTTTTTAATGTCCGTATATATATAAATTCCTAATATGTGATTACTTTTAACTGATTAAAAATGCTCTTTTACCTCAAAATTTAGCTGTGCTAATAATTATGGTTTGCGTCCCTGCTACTTTGCAAACAAAAATTTTTCAATGGGCAATTTTTTTTCAGTAAATAATACCATCAACTTGGTTAGTTTTTATTCACCCTGTTGTGTAAGTTTTCAAGAAACTTGCGAGATATTCGAGATTTCCGTTGATAGTATTCTCTACATGCAAGTGTAAATGTAGGGTTATTTGCGAGGTTGAAGGCTGTTCAAACAAAATATTTAAAGTTTACTGATAAGCAGAAATTTTTCTTGTTATTAAAAATGTGGGTTTAGCTGTTTTGGTGGCGCTAACCAACTCATCAGTAAACTTTAAACGTCACGTTTGATTAACGTTCAACCTCGTATGTTTATATAAAACGATATGAGATTTTAAAAAAGATTGCCAAAACTCAAAGTGCAAAAATTGGAAACTCATCACATGGACTTTGATACAAAATTATATTATATACGAGGTGGCGCAAAAGTAGTGGCATAATTCTAACTTGCTGCCATTTTGCTATAAATGAAAAATGTGAGAACTGTTTTCAAAAAAGGTTTATTTGGAACTATAAAATTGATAATGGAGAAAAATTATATCCCTGAAATGGCTATCTCCCGATTTGTCATTACTACAAAGCCACGTTGTATATTAAACGTTTACCATCCTACGATTGCGCAATAAGAAGTATTAAATTAAAAATATATTTGAAAATAATTATTCTGCAAGATTAAACACTTACAAAAAGTATCTGCTAAATTTTCTTTGCAGTTTTTCTTGTGTGCCATCATGGCCGTACTATCAGCCACCGCTTCTGGTGGTTTGCTTGACTCCTTTTTTGTACCCAAAATTATGCAAGAGAAATACCAACTTACGCCCACCAAAGAAGGCTACCGTCTAAAGTAGGTTTAAACAGAGCTTAAACATTTAAGTAAGAGTTAATAATTTATGAATTTTTTTCTTATAAATTTTCTAGTTTGGAAGAACCTAATGGCAGCAAACGTGAAGAAGTGGCAATGGTAGTTAATCCTGGCACACCCGAAGAAGACTTAGTTGTCATGGGTACGTATAGTGTGTACGATGAAAAGACTGACACTGACACCATCACCATGTACACGGCCGACAAGAATGGTTACAGGCCTCGCTATATGATCAAAAATCGTAAACTGAGTCCTGGTTCATTGAAATCTTTGGCTGGTTAAATTAAGTCAAAATGAATATTTTTAAAATTTAGTTACATATGTAGATGTTAATAAAAAACTTTGTTTGACATTATTTTGAAAATAATAGAATATTATTAAGTTTTTTTTAGTTAAACTGGTCTTGATATAATTTGAATAACAAACGAACAAAAATTTAAAGTAGATTAATATCTAGAAAATTTATTTTTATTTTTAATGGCCACATACTTATTCCATTATTCCATATTGTTAAGAATTGAAATTCAGATATGTTTTAATAAGTTCTGACAGTTCAAGCAATATTATTAGTTTTTATTTATCGTGTTACTTTTATGGATTTTATGTATTTCAATTAAGAATGATGCACAGTGGGATAGAAACGAAATGTTTTTTAAATGAAATGAAGTTTAACACGACATTTGCTAAGTTTTAGTACTTTACTTTCCAGATCTTTAAGAAGCAATAGTGTAGAATATATAAAGGCATCTGCAGTTTTTAATTGCTTGGCATTTTGTTTTTAGTGGACTTAAAAAGATTGGTTTATTTCCAAGACTTGACCCTGATTTGATATATGTTTCAATTATCGTACAGTATGCGAGTTACACGCATATCAAAGTTTGAAATTATAAATTGCTTAAGATATTAGTTCATATTTTTTTTAAATATTTGTGACAATTTCAGGAAATATTTATAGTTTCATCTTGAA
This sequence comes from Germaria angustata, assembly GCA_963681545.1. NCBI lineage: Eukaryota > Metazoa > Arthropoda > Insecta > Diptera > Tachinidae > Germaria > Germaria angustata. The sequence goes on along the minus strand of OY812998.1, from coordinate 53,545,685 downwards.
AACTTAAAACATTTTAATATTTGTAATTATTATTTCTGCAATATAAATAAATTTTTTTTGCAGATTATATACGAGTATTTAAGAAAAATTTTTGCTCATTGTGTTGAACCTAGACGCCACCATCTTTTTTTTTTTTTTTGATTCGAGCGATTTGCCTTTCAAAAGGAATAAAGGGAATTGAAGGTTTTTTTCATATGCGCAAAATTATTGGGACAGGGATATCAATCCTGTAAGTGATCTAAATTTCAAATAATAAAAATATTTTGTGAAATATAGTTTTTATGGGCAATTGCAAAAATCCAAATTCAGCACTTTCCAAATTCTTTTGCCTAGTCATCAAATATTTCCACATTGTAGCTTTAATTGATCGAAAGCATTTAAACAGAAAATTTCATTTGAATATTTTTATATTGAAAAAAAAAAATTTATTTGCATATTGTCATTACTCGTATATAATCATAACAAAGTTTATTTTATTGTTTTTTTTTTACATAGAAAAATTATTTCTCTATTGCATAACAAATAGTCAAGTTCAATGCGAACAGTTGTTTTTGAAAAATTTTTGACTTTTTTAGAAAATGTTTTGCTTCTGACCAACTGTGCAACATACTATGAATTTTCTTAATCTGAATAAAAACAGTCAAATACAAATATTTGTTATTCATTTGAATTTATGATTTTATTTAATAAATAGAATTTTTTTCACACAGGAAACAGAAAATTGAAGGCGATCAAGTCCAAAAACAGTTATAATAATTTTCAAATACGTACAAGTCAGGGACCTACAAACTTTATTTCACTTTAGATCCCACAAAATAAAAATGATTTTCCCAACAGCAAATTCTGTATAAACTTTTTAGAAAAATTAAGCAAAAATATAATACTCAAGAATTTTTCAAATTTTATCAACAATTGTTTATGATGAAAACGATTAATGCACATTTTCCACTAGGTTTTCAGAATCTTAGATTTATTTGACAGAACTTTCCAATCATTGTACAGTGACGCAAAAATGAGTTTGTGTTTTTTTAGGAATACAGAGGCTTGTCTTACGTCCCTACTATTAAAAAGGGGAATTCAGCATTTTTAATTATTTTTCACTAATCTTCTGAATGCTCAGAAAAATTCAAGATATGGATTAAACTAGATTTCAAAGCGCACAGACTATTCAATAATAATGTACGACTTGTTAACACTAAAACTATCAAACAATATATGACAATAAACTTTCGGCGATTCTGGCTTGTTGATTAAAAAGTTATTTGTATTCACGTCGAATTTAATGAATTTTAATGAATTGAACTTTTGATTTTTTTTAACTTAACAAACACAAACTACGAAGCAATTTGGCCTATCTGCAGAAACAGCAAGAGACTATGGCGGGAAGCGAACCTGCGACCTTCAAACTGCTAGTCTAGAGTACCACCTAATATTTTAAAGTATTTTTTCGCCTTACTGGAAGCAAAGAACAAATCATAAAAGCAAAAGATGTGAGCTTCAACTGATGAGGAAATCAAGTAACAAACATAACTGCCAGACAAATTGGTGGTAAATCGTCTACAGATAATCGTCAAATAATTATGCAAATCGTTAAAAAACATCATAAAATAAACCACATTTTAAGCAAAATCGTGTCTTCCAATAGGGCTTTCTTAGCTTTGATAGTTGATAGCGATCACACCTGTCAAAGTAGCAGTCGTTTATTCACTCTGTTTTTCCAAATCACCATGGATGGATGTAACATTCAACAATAAGTACGCGCAAATGATGAAATAATTTTACCAAAATGGGTGTTCTATTCGGCCAATATTCCGCGCGCTTTGCCCATTTTACGATCACTATAATCGTCCTACCGAGGAGACTATTCGCAGTGTGGTGGATTAATTTGAGTCTCACTGGTTCAGTAAACCATCACTAGTATGATAACGAAACGCAAGATCTGCCGAAAACATCGCTGCTGGTGGTGATGGAGGTGATTTCACCCCGTTAGACTTTTTCTTGTGGGTTTTTTTAAGTCGTAGATGTATAAAAAAAAGCTACAGGCCAGAGCGGCCCTCAAGGCCAATATAACCCACGTCATCGGTCAAATTCAGCCTGATTTATGTATCAGAGTTGTAAAAAATTTTACATTTTGGATTTCAAAAAATTTACTGCCATTTTATACACACTTGGTTTCAATTGGTTTTAAAGATAAAAAGATATTCTCCCCAACAAATCGCTTGAACAATGGAAGTTTAAAAAATTTATTGTTTGTTGTGAGTTTAAATATTCATATAGCCAGATTTCATTTGCGCTAACCAAATCATCAGTGAACATTAACCGGTTTCTAAGCATTCAGCCTCATATGTTTATACAAAAACCAGCATATACAATATGAGAATTCTATCATATATGAAAATTACAAAGATATATAATCGTAGTACACTTAAAATAAAAACAAATATTATATATTCGATATGGATCTACTTCATTCTTCTTCAAACCCGTATACAATTAGAGGCTCTTTGGGTGCCAATGATTGTATTCATTAGGCCATTAGAAGAACAATATTTTTATTTAAAATATTTAATGTTCAAATTTATTGTTTGGGAAAAGAATTCCTTAAATAATGGGTATATACAGGTATAGAAAAACTTTTCTAAAAAATTATATATTGAGAAGTTAATAATTTTTGACAACGAATAGGAATTACTTTAAATAGATAAAAATTTAATAATTGAGCTTTAATTACTCAAAAGTAAACAAAAACTTTGTAAATAAAGATCAAGAAATTGTTTTATTAAAAAAATCAGATAATCAAAAGCCTTGTTGTTGTTATCAAAGGTGTCGTTTGTACCTCATAGTTTTAGAATTGAATTATTGCAGCAGCAACCACCGGATATTTTACACTCAAGCCTATGAAAATAATATATTAATAAAATATGAATCATAATAATTTAAATAAAGGCAGTTTTCATATCATTGATAAAATCGAATTAACGGTGTTTGTTTTTATTTTAGTTTTACAAAATGAATTTGGCTGAAAATCTTGTCTACTTTTGCATTTAAACAATTTTAAAAAAGTCATATTTCCATCAGCGTTTCTCTCCCCAAAAACTTCTGCCCAAATATAAATTTTTGGGTTTTTTTTTAATATTACAATGTTTTGTAGTGAATATTACAATAATGTTCATGTATTTTTGAAACTATCTGGAAAAAATGTTTAAAATATCAGATATAAAAAATGGCTGGTAGCCAAATTAACTTTTCTCACGGTCTAAACGGTACGAAAAATTGCAAAATTTAGCCAAAGAACTTTGCATTGCATCTAGAAGACATACATCTTAAAAATTTTTCTAATAAGAATTTTGGAAATTTTCTGAAACATGGAGTATTTTTCCAACTCCCATCGCTTTCAAATTCTGATTTGTATATAGATACTCGCACATACTCTTATCCAGTTGTTTCATCTTAATTATAAAGTTTTTTTCATTTTCTCGAAAAACTTTAACTGATATTTTTTATTGATTGATATATTTCGAAATTAGTTCTTTGTTTTTAGCATGAAACGCTAACACGTTCCAGCTGCATTTATGAATCTGTTTTAAAAATTGATGTTTAATTCTCTTGACCAATTAAATATACATTTGGCATTTAACAATTTGCATTAAAAGTTCAAGTTTAGCTTGTGTGTTTTAAGTTTTTTTTTTTTAATTAGCAATTTACTTGCAGTTATTCTTAAATTGAATTTCAGGTTTTTTTTTCTATTATCATCTCTTCTATTCGTATTTGCATGACTACGAAGTTTGTATGAAACACAGAAATAGTAAATTTTACTAATACCAAACTATTGTAATTAAGAATTTACGTAATACATTTGATATTGGCATCTTGAAAGAAAAAAAAAGATGTGTTGCGTATTGCAAAATTCGTGAATACAAAGTTTAATACGAATTTTACAACGATTGAATATGTTTTCGTGACAATAAAACATTATAATCATTTTTATAAAAAGTTGGTAGCAGATACAAAAACCCACCTTAACAATAAGCAAGTCACACAGTTGATGTTCCGATAATTGTATAGAAAACACGCATTTGCAAAAGAATGATGATATGAAAATGTGATAAATTTGAAAGAATTATTCCGACCGAGCTCCTAAGGACTTTAGTCTGCAAGATAAAGGATACTCGGCCATAACTACCCCATAAGTTAGTTGTAGTACTTTAAAATTACACAAAATGTATAAAATCCGTTTTCGCATTGCACCGGACAAAACCCTAAAATTACTCCATACCATTACCTCAACAACCATACATAAGAGTTGTATCACTATCCAATAAACCACCCACTGAACTACGATTATACCCATTAAGGCTTGAATACTTGCCGCGTAGAGACAAACATTTGCATACCAATGCTTTGGCTCATAATCACATTCCATGCGACATGTTGTAACCAGTCTAATTCAGACGCGATGGATCACGTAAAATTATTGGATCAGGCTTTCTTTTAGCAAGTTGTAATTTTTTTCAGATGCATTGATGGTACGACCTTTATAAACGTATGTATATGAATTAAATGAGAATTTCACCAAACCAAGTGGCGTAAAATAGTGGTAAAAAGTCGACAACTTTTCAATTGATTTCCATAAAGGAAATTGAAATTTTTTACAGTTGTACTTTGAGCCATCCTGCCATAGCGCGAGGATAACGAAAAAATGCAAAGAGTTGCGTTAAGCGCTTTTGTACTTTATATGCATACTTTTGTGCTATAAATATTGTTCTTTTTAAACTATATCTTTCATAATAACCATGATTATAGTTGAAATTTTTAAAAGAACTTCAGCTGATGTACCTCAATAATAAATACACTGTTGTAGGGATCATAATGTAATGATGGTCGCTACTGCATACTACTGATCCAATTATGTGCTGACCAGACGCTTATCTAACATTATTATCTTTTAAATTTTTCAATGATTATGACTTGGACTTAATAAACATAAATAATAACATAGACCTTCATTCGTTTGTAGTTAATCAGACCGAAGTCTTAAGTAATAATCGAACCCACAATCTCCGCACTGATGGGCTAGTACACTACTCTCTACCCTACCGAGGCACCTCCTTTTAAGTTTGTATTTGTGAAAAAATTGATTTTTAATAAACCCTAATTCTAATATACATGACTGTTGGAATGGATTGCTTGTAGTCATTAGTTTCTTAACAGCTTTACACCATAGTATTAACAATATAAAAACAATTTTTTTGCTAAAAAAAATTTCTAAATAATTAATTTCATTCTCTGACAAGTAGCAACGTATGCATATGAATATTTAATTTTTAAAACAATTTTAATATGTAGTCTCATTCATAATATGACAAACTTATGGGGCAGCAGCCTGTGAATGTGCTGCTTTTTTAAACACAAATTATTTAAATATATATTATTGAAGCCATAAATTTAGATTAATTTATTTTGGGAATTTCTATTTTTTGGAACTTATAATAAATTATGATGCTATTTAATGGTAAGAGTTTAAATAAAGCAAATTAAAATTAAAAGACAAACAGCCATATTCATAAAAGCTTGTGCATAAGGAAAATTCAATAAAACTGTCTTCATATGCGATTAATCCTCTAATAAAATCGAATAATCCATTTATGAAATCAAAAATTTTATTGCCGATTTTAGCCCCATATATGTATAACAAAAAATAATCTGACAATTTAGCATTTGGAAATTTTATTTTATATATTTACTAGGGCACTACATATTTGTATGGAAAAAACTTTTTTAAAGTTTTCGTTTGCTACTCAACATTTTCTGGAAATTCAATTTGAAAAATATTAGACTGATTACAGAAGGAGAAGACCTATTAAAATTTGAGAAACTGAAACATGAAATTCTCATATTGTAATAATCCAAGCCTAATCAAATCTAATAATCTAAGATCTTTATGTACTAAAGCGTATTAAATCTGAACCCGTTAACAAAATGATCACAACTAATCAGCTTTTTGATTATGTTATATTTTCATGAAAAACTACATACAATAAACAAAACTTATAGATTTCCTTAGAATATTTTATTCTTAAGTAATGTCACAATTTCTATTGGTTGGCATTTTTGCAGATGGTGCCAAAATATCACAGTGCTTTGACAGTTATGATGTAGATATGTACATAATCAATTGGAGCAATGCAGACCTCAAGAACGTGGAATTATTATTATTGTTGTTTTATTCCAACGTGAATTTCGTCGTCGTTTTCCATGTGCTCGAACAAATTAGTGCTTGGCAGAGTGTCTCGTATAAATTGGTCCTACTACAGATGTCGCAAGAAGTAGTCGGTTTCGCATTGCTCGTACGACCGAGAATAACGCTGCTGTTGCCGACGACATCAGAGAGAATCTACAAACATCAATGAGGTGACGGTGCATACACATTGGTATCAGCAAACTTTCGTTGCAAAGTTTTGGTGAAAGATTTGAAAATGTTCCTCTACAAAGTGCAAAATATTCACGAGTTACTGCCTGTTGGCCGTCAGAGAAGGTTACTGCCATATTCTGTTAAGCGAATCCGCACGAAATAAATGAAGAGCTACTGCATCCCCTCAAAGTGAGTTGCAAGTTTTGAAAGCGCTAACATTGAAGAAAAAATCTCCAATTTGGAGCCAGATATTTTGAGAGCAACAAATCAAAATGCTGTAAAACGAGCGCAATCATGAATCAATTCGGAAAGTGGCCATTTGAGGGGTATAATTTTTTCCTATTAATGTCATCAATTTTACACTTCCAAATGAACTTTCTATAAAAAACAGAACTCTTTTTTCATTTATAGCAAAATGGCAGACATTTTGAAATTTAATAATACTTTTGGGCCACCTTGTAGTTAGTATTGAAATATACATATACAAATTTTTAAATTTCGAGTCAATAAAACGGTACGAATTTTAATTTAAATATTGAAATAATTGAAATATTTACGCACAGTTTATCAGGTTTAAATATAAAGTGCAGGCTAATTTTTATATATGTATACTACTACCAACAACAACAAAAATATTACATGAATTAATTATGAATAGAAATTGAATTTGTTCGAATAACTTTCGCATCATCTATTACCAAAATAGATTAATTCACTAGTTTTTTTTTTTTTAACATAGTTCCTGTTTAGTTTTATTTTTGATAATTTATGAAATATATTTACCTTAAAAATGCATGCATTATGGACGTAAAATTGTTGTTAGCATTTACATTTACTTGACTACCAGTTTAATTGCTAACAGCCCTTAAGGAACACTAACAATAAAATTAAAATAGAAAATGTAAGTGGATAAAACTGCCATATGCTAATAAGAAACTAGTTCAAATATTTAACAGCTTTGAATCAGAGCTATAAAAGAATTGTTCTTTTTTGAATGAAACAGTGAATCATTTAAGCAATGAATTGTTACGTTATTTTCCCCAAAAACAGAATTTAATAAAAGTTAATTCATTATGAATGCATTCATAATGAATTAACTATACTTAAATGTAATTATATTGTGAAGAAAATTAATTGAAATGAAGTTTGTATAAATTTTTAAATTGAAAATTTTTTTCTGCCTTCAAAATTTTCGGATGTATAATGAACTAATTCAAAAATTAATTCAATTCATATTTTTTATAAAATTAATAATTTAAAAATTTTTCAATTCATCGTGAATACACACAAATTTTAATTCAATTCATTTACTTCACATTCAAGGATTGTTAATTGATTATAAATAAGTGCATACATATTTCAATTCAATTCCTTTTGCATTAAAATGTTTGCCATACATGGTGAACTAATAAGCACATAGGAATCATTCTTTTACAGCTCTAATATAAATTTGTTATTGTAGGTTTTTGAATAGAAACTTATAATGATTTGCTTACAAGACGATAATAGCGTAGACAGACGACAGCGTTAATTTGCATTAGAAGCTCACTAATGTGAATTAAAATTTAACGCTGACAGACGACAGTTTCTGCATTTAGCAAACAGCTGTTTGTTTGTCAACTAATTTTTTTTGGCATTTACATCGAAATCAAATGGATAGAAGGCAAAAAGTACGATTAGCAGTTATGCTGTTGGTGAAAATTTACTATATATTTGAAAGAAAGTTGAAATTACTTTTGCTGAAACTGCTCCATAATGTAAGAATTGTACATGCACTAGCAACCATAAATCTGAACGTGGTGCTACAACTTGGGATCGCAAGAGGACAGTCTGAAATAAGAGAAAGGCAATTGTGGAAATTTGTAGGTTTAATATTTTCGTGGAGGATAAAATTCTTATATGGCATTTTTTTAAAGGACCACAAAACCAGTTTTTGGGAGTGTGACGTGCTTACGATGGACGATAACAGATTTAAGGAAAACTTTCGCCTCAACAGGAAGGCTTTCCAAAAAGTTTGTGAAAAAGTTCAAAATATGGAGAGGTTGGATACCAACATGAGGCTTTGTATTCCACTCGATAAGAGAGTGGCAATAGCATTGCCATATTGAAAAAGCTAAATTCAGTATAAATTCAGTCCGATTTCGTGCATTTATATCAAATCTAATACACATTGCGATGGGGATAATTCACAAGTTAATTTGAATTAAGACTGCTAATGCAAATTAACGCTGTCGTCTGTCTACGCTATAAGTCTTCCATAACAACTGTCTGCTTTAAAACTATAACAAGATTTTGTTACGAATACACCCATAAAAATGCTTAAATACGTGTAAATTCAATTTTAAAAAAATATTAATTTCGGAAACGTTACACTGATGAAACTTTTTGATAAAAATTAGAACTTATTTTTAATGGCACACAATGAAGCCGTTATTAACAATAACAACGTTATAAAACACCAAACGATGAAGTGTGAGTGTGATCATTCTGTGCCATATGTTTTGTGCGTCCTTTTTTTGTCCTTAAAAAATCTATGTAACATTAAACAGCATGAAATAAAACCAAGCAAACTCTATTAGATATTTAATAGAACTAAGTTATATGAATAACCTATTTAACAACCTGTCTAAATTCATTCTAGATTAGAATAGCAAAAGAATCCAGTGCCCTTCACGATTAAGATGTGGGTACATTTGGGAAGCCCCCCTCAGAAATCCTACCATTTTACAAAAGCTTCATGCGTTACATACAACTTTGACTGGAGTACTTTGAATTTCTAAAAAAAAAAAAATAAAAACAACTAAAATTTATAGAATAACTACATTATGGTGAAACATAAGTGAAATAAATGCTCCCAGAGTAATCTGGCACACTTATCTTGACCTGCAATCAATCCATTTGCTTTCAACTATAACTAAATTAGTAAATGGTGATTTGAAAATCAATTTTGATAAATTTGAAATTTGTCGTCATTTACCGCTTAAATATAAACTGATAGACAATATAAAAATTCTCGTATTCTTTTTCCAGTAAAATATTAGTTTAAACAGTAGTAGTGCTTTAGCAAAACCTGAGGAAGTGGAAGACTCGGGTAATGATTGGGAGGTGTGTGTCATGCTTTTCCAGTCATTTGTAATCATGGAACACATGGAAGTCTCATGAGATTTGAACTCGAGCCCATAAAAATAATTATACTGAAGATGGCACGTAGCCGAAACCCGCTTCATTTACAAATCAAATTTGACGTGGCATGACGGAAAGTCATTCCAAATATTATATTCATTCAGTTAGTTCAATTAAAATGCACCCAACAGTATAAATTTCTCTAAGTTTATTTCCGACTTAAGTGACTTTAATTTAGCTTAGGATGACTTTTTTAATATTGTGAAATCTATTATTTTCTAATATATTTTTTCAATTCTAGCAGTTAATAAACATGCGATTCCGCAATAATTCTAACAGAGGTATATACTTAACTAAGTATTAAATTACAAATAAAGAAGGAAAAAAATAATAAAATTGTTTAAAACATTTTTTCTATAATCTAAAAGAATTTGTCTATTTCCATCTATTTCCATAAAGTTAACACAAAAAAAAAAAAGAATTATCATCTACTCTGCCTTAAAGAAACGAATGTATATTGAACTCGCAGATGTTAAACGAGTTTGCAAACGAAATTCGCACGTCTTAAATTATATCAATTTTAAATAAATTCCATATTAAGTATTTTAAATAAATTTTTAATTCATATTCATTTGCACATAAATTGCGCCCCAAAAACAGGAAGTCTTCTAATTTATAAACGTTAAGGAAGACAAAAGTATTGAAATATAAATAAAAAAGTACTAAAAAATCAATTAAAATTGCTTCATTTGTGGAATATTATATATCTAACCTTCAAGTGGTATTAAAAAATAATTTTATTTTGCAAAAACTTTTTGCAGTTTTCTTTTATATAATTAACATATTGAAATTAAAACTATTAAATCGTATTTTGTGTTTTTTTAATTCCGCTTAAAAAAATTTTTATTTGTTTTTTACGCCTTTGACAAGTTTTCCAAATCAGCAAAAGCATTTTTAAATAGATGGCTAAAGCTTGAAAACCAATTTTTATCCCAAGAATGCCAAACAAAGTCCTAAGAATTGATTGAAAAGATCACAAACGATGAATGTCAGTCAAATCTCTCTCAAAAAATTAATTAATTTTTCTTAAATCGAAATGGGTAAACAAAATATTTGTATAATTTATGAATAAGAATTTTTGAAATCTTCGATCAAATAAAATCGTATTTAAAAAATTATATAAAAAAGTTTAGATACACACGTTAAACGTATTTTTTACTTTATCGTACATCTTATTGAACCTCAAACTAAAGGCCAAATTGAAAAAGATCCTTACAATGTAAAAGATCAACAAATTGAATTAAAATAAAAAAACAATGAAAATAGTATCAATGAAACTGACGTGAAAACCATTTCGTACATGTGGCCGCCGCTGGCTGGTGCGTAGATGACGCAAAATAAAAATCTATATTGTGGATATATTTCCCTACAATATTAAACTGATTAGAATTCTTAAGAACAGTTTTTAATTTTTTACAAATATTCTGCCGAAATTCAAAACCACTTATTAAAATCACATAATTAAGTATGTTTGCAAGAGGTGCGTTGCGATTAACAGAACTATAGAAAATTCATACAGTTTTATGGAACAGAGATCTTTCGTCATATCGACGAAATGATTTAAAAATCAAACAATTTCCACGAATATTTTCAATTGTTTCCTTGACGACAGCATCTTGAAAATAAAATTTACTATCAAGATGTGTGCAATGTATGTCATAGAAGTCAATTCAAATGAATTTTGACAGGTAGTGTGTGTGAAAAATTTAGAGGAACGTATAATTGCAGCCCAGCAACTCTACTATTTTATTTATATTTATATTATTATTAGCCATCACTGTCAACACACTGTTATTGGCCTGTTAGCGAGGTACTGTAACATTAGCAGATTCTGTTAAAAGAATTATTTAAACTGTACTTTTCACTGTTAAACTACTGGCCGGTAGATGGCCCTAAATTTTTCGAAAGCACGTTACTTTTGAATACATTGTGTCAACATATTTATACTAAAATATTCCCCCTTATCGTGTTTGGCGATTTTCGACATCAAATTCGACAGTTTGTAATAGACTAAAGATACCGAGCAACATTTTTCTTTAATCTAGTACAAACTGTCGAATTTGCAGTCGAAAATCGCCAAACAGGATAAGGGGGATTATAAAAATATCAACACATTTTTTTCTTTATTGCGACCACTGGTTTAAATGCGCTTTCTTTCCAAATTAATATTTTGCTTTTCAAGTATATAACAATTTTGTTCAACATTAAAATTTATGAAGTGGAGCTGTACATATGTCACCAGACACTCATTACACTTAATGAGGAATTTAGATAATAAGACTGAAACAAAACTTTTTAATCAATCATATATTTCTATTTTCTAAAATATATTATATTCAGCTTTTATCCAACTCTAATTGTATAATACTACGAGTATATAAAAGCAACATCAGCCACCCAATGAAAAAAATGGAATTCGTTCATGAGGAATGACATTTTCATTGCCTTAAAAAATATACGCTGGCATATGTTTCGACTTTTCAGGAAGTTGAGCAAGTTCCACTTAGACTTAAAGGAGTTACTTATATCCTCAAATTTAAATTAGAAGGACTTTTCTTAAATTGTTTAATAATTCCATATTTCGAATCCTAGTAAAAAATTGCTTATTCGTTTTATATTATAAATTATATAATATGAATTATTATTGAAACATTTAGAATTTAAAAAAAAAAATTTTTGTGACTTTAAATATGTAAATGATTATTTATATATAGAAAATAATATTATTTCTTTTTTATTTAAAAAATTTATTTTGTTCATTGTTACCGCTGCTTTATCTTGAAAATTACAAAATATATTCTTAATTTATAGAATATAGTTTATAATTCAGTTAGAGGCATTGAGAAGGAGAATTTTATCCTGAAAAGCCTGGATTAAAATTATTTGGAAAAGAGCTAAATTTACATTTTCTTTCACCGCTTTAAGATCTGTGGACTTTCATTACTTCTTTGGAAGCTTTTTTGACTGGATCTCTCCCTGTATATTTTAACTTAATATCCGACCAAAAATAAATTAGCAAAAATTAAAAAAAAATGTGATTTCTATGTATGTTGTCTAATATTTAGATGAAGTTTTTGAAAAAACCTAAAATTTAATGGCATATTACAGTGTTTTTCACACTTTTTATTGGATTCGTATATTTTCTTTAATTTTTAATTTTTCTACATAAACACTTGCATGATTTTTATATTTTAATTATTCCTTGCTTCCGCCTCTAATTTTTTTCTTAAATTTTCTTATAAAATTTAAGAAAGTTTTAACTTGATTTTGTATTTTCATTTTGTAACAAATTTATTTATATTTTCAATATAAATTTATGAGTGTATTTAAGTTGACTACATGTATTATAAAACAAATGAATATAATTTTTCTTTGTAGGCTTGAGTTCAAATCTCATCGGGGTCCATAGAGGCTTACGTTCACATTACAAATCAAAAAACATCATTATCCAATGGAGATTGATTAGATTTGAACTGAAGTCTATAAAGAAAAATTAAGTTCATTTGCTTAGCAATAAAAATATTTATTCAGAGATATATCCCTTTTTAAGTTTAAGCGATTTTTACGATAACGCAAGCTTTTGATTAGTGTCTTTCTGAAATATTTTTACTATATTTTTTCGTATCTTGGTTAATTATTTCTGCGGTCTTGGAATTTTTCTGTATAAACTTTTCTATACTAGCAGGCATGTTCTGCAAATCACAAGATTTCAAAATCACTTGTGATTTTAAAATCACAAATGTGATTTTGTGGTGTTCTGAAAATCACAAGAAATTTAACTTTTCAGTGTGATTTTACCTTTTCGAAAACACAAGAAAACGGCTGATGTTTTGCTTTGATTTGATGACAATTTTTTTTGTATTAAAAATTAATAAAGGTTTAGTCAAAATAATAAGTGAACGTAAACTAAAATTATTTTTTAAAATAAAAATTAAACACAAGTTGATATGCCTGGGGCTTTATTGTTGTCAGTAATATACTTGAAAATAAATTTATTAATTTAACAAAAGAAAGTAGTTTCAAGAATACACACGAAGTTGCCACCACAGATATATTTAGTAATCTGTAGTTGCCACTGTTCTTAATATATAATTATTGTTGCCATTTGCTACTGCTTTATAAGTAATTATTTTTAAAATTAGTTAAACAATTGATAGCTAATAAATATTTTGAATATAACTTAATAAAAATAATTAAGTTTTATTGGAAAAAGCTTTTTTAGTTAAAAAAATTAAATATATTTCTCGTCGAAAGCAATATTTATCTACTCTGGCAAGCATCAGTGTATTTTCGAAGAACAAAAACACCTGACAACTAAAAAGTAAATGTAAATCACAAAAGGAAAATGTCAAATCACAAAAGCAAATAACAACATTTGTTGCAATAGAAAGTGTTTGCAATTTTAGCCAATTTTTTGGTACAAAATCATCAGTTTTACTCTTAAAATAAATAAAAAACAAATAAATGTGTTCAATTAATGAGTTTTTATTGAGTTAAATATAAAAAGCCGTCCAAAATTAAGAAAGTGATTTCAGATCGCCAGCCACATAGCTGACCGGTTTCAAATCACAACAGTTCAAAAAGTTTTGTGCGCAGAACACCTTTTTTGTGATTTCAAATCACTTTCACAAAAAGTGATTTGCAGAACATGCCTGTAGATGTGATTTTCTTAATCTTTTAAACTCATAATAGCAGAAAATATAGCTTTTAAACAAATATTAAAAATAGAATTAATTGGAACTATTTTTTCCTTTCAAAAAGTAACAAAAATTAAATTGTAGAAGAATGAAACCAGTTTTGGTTAAATATAAGTGCCGTCAATATTTAATATGCTGATATGGCTCTGGTGGTGAGTCCGTTGACTATTTAACTTGTAATGGAGATATAATTTCCCAGCTTTGATATTAAATGCAATAAAACAAATAAATCAATAAAATATTGAATTATATGAAAAACAGTTTCCAAAAAGATACATTTTTTTCCAAAAAGATACATTTTGAAAAAAAAAAAATTAAAATCCATGTTTAACGTTTAACATTTATTAACATAACATTCTTATTTCATATTTAATTTTTTTAACCCAGGTCCCAGGTTCGAATCCTGCCGCAGAACTCTGGCAGTTTGTGTTTATAAATAAAGGAGCGCACAACAAGCCTTTACTGGCTTAAGTGTAAGTCCTATGACATGGGCTATCACACCCCTCCAATCAACCTAACCTAACCTAATTTTTTTTAACCATCCATAATACTCTCTTATTAAATGCCATTTATCATTAAAATTGTACATTGTCTTTTTTGGAGAATGACTTGTAAATTATAACGATATGCCAATAAAACTTTGTCAGAGACGGAAAGCTTAATATTTTCTGTACATTTTGCGTACAGATTCAAAGGATACGAAAAATGTCAGGATTATACATGGTACCTGAAGTTATCAAAAGATACGAAAAATGTATCTTTCGAATCCTAATGGCAACACTGATCAGAACTTTTGAAAAGAGCACAAGTTACAAATTTAGACTCCGTGTTAGTTAAAAAAAGTATATATATATATATATATATATATATATATATATATATATATATATATATATATATATATATATACACATATATGTATATATATGGATACATATATATATATATATATATATATATATATATATATATATATATATATATATATATATATGTATATATATATATATATATATATATATATATATAGATACATATATATATATATATATATATATATATGTATATATATATATATATATATATATATATATATATATATATATATATATATATATATATATATATATATATATATACACACATATATATATATATATATATATATATATATATATCAGAGTTGTAAACGAATCATTCATTTTTGAATTAATTCGCGAATCATTCATGCACTGAATTGGTAAAATTTTGAATTAATTCTTTTCGTCAAAAAACGAATTGAATGAAATTTGAATCAATTCATTTGAATTTAGCAAACATGAATTGCAATTCATTTGCAATTCAAATGAATTGGGCAAAATGAATTGCAATTCATTTTTAATTCAAATGAATTGGTAAAATGAATTGCAATTCATTTCCAATTCATTTGAATTGAATTGACTTTGAATTAATTCAAATGAGTTAGAAGAAATTGATTGCAATTCATTTCCAATTCATTTGAATTGATTTTGAATTAATTCAAATGAGTTAGACAATTGAATTGCAATTCATTTCCAATTCATTTGAGTTAATTCAAATGAACTCGAAAAAATGGTAACGGCGGAATATGACTTGAAATAGTAGGGAGCATTAATTCATAAGTTGAATATTGAGACTTAGACAGTGATTTTGAATTTTTAGAAGAGTACTTGCAGCTTCTGCAACCAATAGCAGGAGCCATAGACTTTCTCCAAAAAGACAACGGCATGTTCTTTGGTTATCTGTTGCCAGCTTTAGCCACAATTAAAACAAAATTTGCCAAAATACAATTGAAAGATGGAAGCAAATACCTGAAAACTATGGCTGCAAAATTAATGGAGGCGACGGAAAAAAGATTTAGTAATTTTTATACCTTAGATGCAACTGCTAAAAATGCAATTGTGGCATCTACTCTTTGCTCACCAATTAAGTGTCTGTGGTTAAAAGCTTTGAACCCGAATTTTGATATTGCCACCGAAGCAGACGTTATTCAAATGGCAAAGGATGCTGTTCAACAAATGTCTGATGAACACATTACAACGTCAGTCATTTCATAGAGTAACGTTTTAAATTACTTCGATTTTTCTATTTGTGGTAATTATCTAGTCACTTTGCAAAATAATTTTAAACACCGTTAACAATAATATTATAATATTATTATAGAAACTCCAGAAAATACATTGTGCGTCAATATTCCTTCAGAAGCAGAATTCACAGCATACTTAGCAGATTCTTCAAAATCTTTAAGTATGCTGCATAATTCTCCGACCGTTAAGAAGGCTTTCTTAAAGTTTAATGTACCGTTACCATCGTCAGCTGCTGTTGAAAGATTATTTTCGTACGAGTCTATTCTAAATATGCCTAAACGTGGAAATCTATTGGATGATAATTTTGAAAAATTATTATTGCTGAAAGTGAACGATGCATTCTAATTCAATGTAATTAGCATTTATTTTATAATTAAAATAATAGAAAAATTAGTTGATGCCTGTATATGCTACTATATTGTCCATATATTTTAATTTTTGGTAATTTCATGTTTATTTGTAAAATATAATTACATTTTGTTAAATAAATATTACATATTACTTACAGTAGTCTTTTTTCAAAATCAATTCAATTCAAATAAATTGGAAATGAATAAAAAATTCATTTTTCGAGTTCATTTGAATTAATTCAAATGAATTGGAAATGAATTGCAATTCAATTGTCTAACTCATTTGAATTAATTCAAAATCAATTCAAATGAATTGGAAATGAATTGCAATTCATTTCTTCTAACTCATTTGAATTAATTCAAAGTCAATTCAATTCAAATGAATTGGAAATGAATTGCAATTCATTTTACCAATTCATTTGAATTAAAAATGAATTGCAATTCATTTTGCCCAATTCATTTGAATTGCAAATGAATTGCAATTCATGTTTGCTAAATTCAAATGAATTGATTCAAATTTCATTCAATTCATTTTTTGGCGAAAAGAATTAATTCAAAATTTAGCTAATTCGTAATGAATTGAAATCAAAAAAGAATGATTCATTTACAACTCTGATATATATATATATATATATATATATATATATATATATATATATATATATATATATATATATATATATATATATATATATGTATATATATATATATATATATATATATATATATATATATATATACATATATATATATATATATATATATATATATATATATATATATATATATATATATATATATATATATATATATATATATATATATATATATATATATATATATATATATATATATATATATATATATATATATATATATATATATATATATATATATATATATAACTGATTAGTAGACGTTCCACCATCATGTTTTATGAAGTTCTGACATATTGTTGATGCTAACTAAATCACCAGTACGTTTCTACCTTCATATTTTAAAAGTATCCAACTTCGTATGATTCTATTGATGTTATTACTTTTTTCACATAAAAAAGTTGTATAAATAAGTTTAATAATAACACCTTTGAAAAATTAATAGAATTAAGTTTTATAACAAACTTTTGAAAATGAAGCCTGATTCAGAATTAATAAAATTATTTTTCTAAAAAATATTCGTTAATAATGTTAGCCTTGATTTAACATATTTTACTTTTTACAAAAAAAAAATCAACATTACAATGCTATTTTACTCAACAATTTTAAATTTAGTAAAACAATGAATAAATAATTAGAAAACAACTAGTTAAATAACTATTCCGATATCAAATACTTTTGTTACTAATTTTCACTTTTACTAATACATACTTCATAAAATTAAATTACATTTTGGCGGAAAAATAAAAACATCATAACGAAATATGCAAAATATTTTACAAAGAACTTGAACTATTGAGTGAACAAATACAAACAGTTCGAAAAAAAGAATGTAAACAAACTGAATGAATTTGGTTGTGTGTTTTCTTAACACACAAATAAAATAAATCTTTTCTTTTTTTAATTTCTAAAATATTATTGTTTTGTTGCCACAGGTAACTGACCACACTAAATACTGCCCAAACAGAGAACATTTTAAAACTAAACAATGTGAGCGAAAAGTTTTTGTTTATACAAAGAGGAAGTAAGACTATAGGGAAATTAATACTCGTAAACTACCACCAGCAAACAATGTGCCAACTGACTGATAAAGTGTTTCCACGACAGCCGCTCGATTCAGCCTTTAAAAAGTTTAATATGAGCACGCTCAAAGGTACTCTGAATTAACATTAAAACTACTTGCAAATTCAAAATTCTTGTTAAAAGATGTCTACCTAGAATTTCTAAAAAAGTTGCTTAAAATTAAAAACCAAAAATTATAAGTTCCTTATGGTACATATATTCAGACCTACACCTTGATCACATGCACCTTATTAAATTTAAATTGGACTTTAGTGTCGATACGAGTAAAAAACTTAAAACCTAATTTTAAAACATTTATTTGATTATATTGGCAATTGTGCATATTTTAGAAATTTTGTGTACAAAATATGTTTCTAAGAGGTTTATTTCAAAATGATTTTCAAAAAACATTTTTCGTCACATTTAATTTTGTTTTGTACAGAATTTTTCTTCCTACTGGACACACTTCACAAGGGTTGCAGCATAGGGAATTCGACTGAATTTATGGTTCAAAAATACTGGTATAAGGCGTTTTAAAGTTCCAATGGGGCATTTTTCTTAATAGATATTAATAAGGCTTCTTAACAGTTGAATCTGATTATTGTTTAACTAATTTTATGAATTTTACCATATAACTATAGAATGTAAACATAATATTATCATATATTATAAAGTTTCAAAATGAACTAATTCGGATCAATTTCAATGAAAATATTTGAATATTTGAAGACAATTTAAAACAACGTATTATTCATAGAATTGACTAAGTGGACTTCCACGATAATACTATCGACTTGACGAATAAAATTTATTGGTCAGTATAGGGACTGGCAGTATTGTAGAAATCGTTAATCGTCGTATTATACTTCTTTTATATTTAGCATCAACCAAATGAGAATTGTACCGTACATTAGTTCAACATTTTACATCCATTCAATGTATCTATCTTAGAATGAATAAATGCTATTTAGTGATAGAATGAAAAAAATAAACTTTGTTTAAATTTAAATTTGTTTTTAAAAAAGACGATAATGGACAAATATAAACATAAGCTTATTAATTATCGCGGCTGAGGGTTTATTTAAAATTTACAAAAGCAACTGTAACATATTTCTCAATTTAATAAATTATTGCAAAAATTACAAAAATTACATGTGATTCTTACTGCTCTAAAACTCAAGAAAACAAAGTTTTTTAATATATATAATTTTTGTAATCAAGCGTTAGGTCTTTTTTTAAAATAATAATAATTTTATTCAATATTTCGACGCCTCTTTGGGCGTCTTCAAAGTTTTTTAATTAAATTGATGACATTTTTATTATGAAGTTGCCAACAAAAGGAAATTAAAGCAAAACTTTGCAATATTCTTTTAATTTTTTTTCCATTGAATGTTCATTATGAAATACTTTGGGTTTGTTAAAGAAAACAAGAAATGGCCACAGTTCATTCTGAAGTTTCCACAGTTCGCAATAACTTATTATTGCTTTTAAAATTTGTTCCTTATTATTCTTCAATTGGGGCGAAAATTAGATAATCATAAATTATTTCAAATATGTTTTATTAGTGGAAACGCTTAAGTAAATTAGATATATTTCTGGCTGCCAGGGCAGCTGGTATGACTTCATTTAAAAAATTGACTTCATTTTAAAAATTTTAATTTTTCACTCTTTCATGAGGAAAAAAGGAGAATGTAGTATTATTTAAGAAGCGATATTTTTTTACTAGTTGAGAGCACGAAATTCTATAATAGAGTAAAATTTCTCGAAATAGGGAGTTAAATAGTTTTTTTTAATTGATCAACAAAAGGTTATACTTTTTTTAAGACGAAAACCCCGTAATATTGAAATTACAAGCAAACTCACAAAATCAAATAACATTTTAACGGCCTTATTCATAAAAAATATTGTATGTTTGTTAAAGGTTTATTTGACAAATATCTCATAGAAATTTGTCAAATAAGTGCTTAATAAATATACAATAATTTTTATGAATAAGGCAGTAAGTATTTTTTTTTAAATATCAAATATTGTGGAAGTTATTTATATCAGCAATTTATTATAAAATTTTAAGTAAAGCGCCTGCAAAAATAAATTATTTATGTATTTCAAAACAATTTTGACTTAAATGGCCGGTTTGAAATGGCAAGGATCCAACAATTTTGTCTATCAGAAATATTTTATGTTACAAAAAGTGATTTTCAGAACATGCTTGACTATTGACACTTAAAATGGTTTTTAGGTCCAGAGGTATGATCTCTCTGTCGCATAGCGTTGACTGTGAAAACATAAGGGCTCACCGGATCACGACTAATGCTTTTGGAATAACACAATCTTTCTAATCAATCGCAACAATGGACAAATTTTTGAATTTTTATATCAAATTCAGCATATATTTTGAACTAGATTGGCATAAATTAAACCAAACCAAACAGTAAAATTATCGAGAAGTATAGGAATGGATTAATTCTTCCTTACAAATAGTTACAATTAAAATAAAATGTAAATAGAATGTTATAATTGTTTCGTGGGAATGGCATAATTCTAAAAAGTAATTGATAGTGAGAGAGAGGGAGAGAGAACTAAACAATTCTATATGCCGTGGAAACGTGCTATTATAAATAAACTAAAGCGGCATGACACACACAATTTAGCGACTGCGGAAATCAGTTTTCAAACAACCTTTGGCGGAGAGAGTTAGAAAAATTATCAAACAAACTAAAACGGAAAATTGTATTTCATTAAATGTAAAATTGTGGCTTTGGAATTTAAACAAAAGAAATTCATTAACAAGTTCTAGTAAAAGAATTTTAAGGAAATTCTTACGTGTTGCACAAATTTAAGTTCCATAATGCAATGGTTTTAAAAGTGAAATAGAATTAATTAAAAGAATTTCTATGAAAAAGTTTGTTCTCAAACTATCACTTGAACTTTTTTCTACCTGTACTGGCGCATTATGGCAATTAAGTTGAGAAAACTATTTACATACACTTACACTGACACTTCATGTCATTTTGTAAGTTTCTGACGCGTCAACAATTGCGGCAAATTGTTGTAGTAAAGAACGCGAGTGTACAAAGTTGCCTTAAATAAAAAAGTTATATTTTTCGATGATTATTATAATTTTTTGTATTTGTGATTAACGATTGTAATGATTTTTCAAAAAATTGTGAAAGCTCTAATTGTATTTTGTGGAATATTATTCAAATTCTTCAACAACTGTCGCGCTGTTGAAGTTGGTCTGCCGCTGATACAAATAAGTCATGGTACGTTAAACACCACACACTCATTGTGAATAAATTTACAATTAATATACATAAATACACGTATACAGGCCCTTTAGAGCAAGAAAGTCGTATCCCAAAATATCAAAATTTTTATGTTAGTCAGAACAAACTGCTCTTTTTGTATTGAGAAAAATATCAAAATCATATCTGAAGTTAAGCCGAAATTACTTAAAAAAAATTTCGCTATGAAAACTAGCGATTTTTCAAAAATTTTAAACGCATTATGCTAAGTTCGTCAATTTTTGAGATATGACTATGTTGCATTAAATGAAAGATATGAATACACAATTATATATTTATGTTTTTTATATTTAGGAATGTTTAAGAATCAACACATGTATGCAGTAATCAGGAATTATATAAGGGTCTATTTGCAACGTAATATCAACAATTTTATAGTTTGTTCTGACAGTTTTTAATATACAGAGCCAATAAAATATTCATCAAATTCATTATTTGAAATATTTTCCGAAATAATTATTTAAAAAATTTAAATAGAGCAAATAGAAGGTTGCTGACATTGTATTTCACTTATTTTCATAATTATTAAAATTTCAAATCAAATAACTTACGTGTTCACTAATTAAAAAATATGATTGTTAAATAATATAGTTAAATAATTTAATTTAATTAAATAATTTTTTTACTAATTAAATCTAATTCAATTAATAAAAAATATTACATCGGTTCTATCGAATTAAAAAAATGAGTTGCCCTTGAAAATCGATATTTTTCCTTTACAAATGTAATTGTAATAGGTTGGGCTACAAATTAATGAGAAAAAAATGTTCAATTCACAAATCCCTGTGTCGTTGTATCCTTTGTATTGCAGTATTACTTTAATATAGTGTACACTTATTGTTGGTGATTCCCAATAAATAAGTGTAATACAACAATACGATTTCATTTCATATGATTTTATATGGAATATTGTTTTCCCTTGAAAATCGAGAAAAGTTTTCCATTTCATATGTGAAAATAAAAGTTTCGACTACAAATTAAAGAAAGTAGTTGCTCAATTATTTCTGTATTCTCGTATGGTTGTATCATCTTACAATAGCGTATACTTGTTGCTGATGTTTTTCAATAGATAAATGCGATACAAAAATTCGATTTGAATTCATGTTTTTTTTAACAAACACAAATAAAAGTTTCGACTACAAATTAAAGGAAAACATTGTTCAACACAGGATCTCGCTGTATTAGTGTATCCTTTGTATTGTTGTATTAATTTAGACTAATGTACACTCGTTGTTGGTAATTTTCAATAAATGTGATATAATAAGATTAATACTATAATACGACTTCATTTCATATGTTTTTAGCAAGTTGTATTGAATCCATCTTTTTAATATGAACTCATAAGAAGTAACATTTAGCGTAGTAACATGCATCGATGAAGTGCATTTTACTACAAAATTCACACAATTTTACATAAAATTTATTTAATGTGAAAATTATTTTGTACTTTAATTCAAATATCCCATGCAATTTTATGATACCAATAATATTTGAATGTTAATTATTGACATTTATTAAAGATATTCTCCTAATCATTTTAAATATTAGTTTTTCGAAGATTTATTATTTGTTACGGTTTAGCTATCTACGAGTACATATCGATATCTCACTTCGGCTCATTTGTAATTTTCATATATTTTTTGTTTGTGTTAGTTTTTATATAAATATATGGCTTTGAATGCTATAAATTCGATTAAAATCTACTGATGATGAAGCGAAAATCGTATTTAAATGTTGTACTCCAATAATCGATTCGTTTGAATTGGGAGAGAGTTTTATATAAATAAATAAATTTTAATTATTGTTTTTTAACAAAAACAAAATTTTGCAAAACTCTAATGGAATTTTTAAAGATAAAATACATTTTTACCTTATTAGAAGACGAGACTATATAACATTTACTCATACTTTGTAACTAATGCGAGGCATTCTTCAAAATAACTCTCACTTTATACTTTGGGTATATTAAGCAAATCATATCTAGAGAAAAACAATTTAAGTCCCTCTTGAGGAAGGAAATTTTTAATTGCTTCCAAAAATCCATTAGGAGAGCTTTGCAACTATCTAGTAAATCAAGTCGATAAAATTTTGATTAAAAATCTAAATTTCTATGACACATTCTTCTTATTCTTGAAATATTAAAAAAAAACTATTTCTTATTTGTTGTGACCTTAGCGCTACCCCAAATCGTCAGTGAACTTTAAGCAGTTTGAAAACATTCAACCTCATTATATATTTATGCCCAAACAAACACATACAATATGAGAATTCTTGAACATATATGATTACTACAGAAAATATAACTATCGTAGACTTATAATGCTTTTATACAAACAGCACAACAAACAATTATACTCAACAGGAGTATATTTTATTTTATTATTATTTTTTTTTTTTGCAACATGTAGAAGATTATAAAAGGATGATTTTGTTTTTTCTGTACAATAATATCATTACAAAAAAAGGGAATTTGTCTTCATCTGGCTCCTATGACGTAAACAAATATGTTGGGAGTTTGTTAAGTTGCAATTAAAAAATTTTTTTAAAATGTTTCCACGCTCATCGACATTTGAAACTACCATATCAGTTTGGCTCCACACATAAACTAAATATGTAATTCGTATGCGAATTTAAGTTTAAATTTAAATATTGGAAAAAATGCTACTATAACAATATATAACTCCGCTATATAAAACTAATACCTTTTTTTACTTGTTAGAAATTGCTACAGAAATTTCTAATGTAAAAGTGGTTTAGAAAAATTAAAAAAAAAAAAATTATTTAATAAAATTGCATTGTTTTCAAATCGTTTTATGTATTGAAATAAAACTGATAATCTATAGTTAAATAAAGACCCCATTTGGTGAATTGATTAAACAACTTTCTGCAGTAAAATGAAAACCCAACAACTATATTTATAACGTTGGCAACAACAAGCGACGATTTGTCAATAAGCATTGTTGTATGGCAAAACATTAGCAGTAGCAATAAACTTGCATGCATAAAATTATATGTATGTATATCTACAATATGTATGGATATAGAACTGTACTGAATGAAAAATGTCTACAGGTGAATTTCGCTGTAATAAAATCATTATTTGCTGATTTCTTTAGATGATAACTTGGGTGATGATTATCCGGAACTGCGAGAGGAAGTGCATTTAGAAGATTTCTTTTGGACGGGCTCTGGGGATGGACCACCGGACTATTTGAAGAAAATTCATACCGGCATAAGTAAAGGCAAAGATGTATTTGTCAAAACTGAAACAGTTGTGGCCACTGTTTATGTGGACGGTAATAATGTGAGTATTTTGAAATTTTTTTTCAATTAAAAGAAAATAACTGGACAATATTGAAAACAAAAAACAAATTAGAAAAAACGATCCAAAATTTCAACGATTTAGAATATAAAGATATTTTTGTTGCTACAAAAAGTTTTAATTGATTATATTCTGATTCAATTGATTATAGCAATTCATAACAGTTTCCTTCCCGAAATAATATAAATTATATTACAACTCCACATTTTATTAATAATACCCAATTCCCAAAAACTACATTATAAAGTTATTATTCTGGCAACCCGTTCTAAAATTTTTAACTCACTTTTCTCTCTCCGTTGGTTGAGCTGTTTTATTTCCTTCCTTGTATTTAACACTCACAAACAAAAGAGCACTTAATAACAAAAAATGTTACGAATAAGAAAACTAAGCAACAGATAATGTGCCATCAGCTTCGCAGCTGCGATTCTTGCTCATTATCACTGTTTTATTTCCTTCCTTTTCTCTTTTATATAATGAAACATACAATCGAAGGAACGAACGGAACGAATAAAAAACTAAGCAACGTACACTGCGTCGACGACTTCGCAGCTACACTTTTAACAAACTTAGGAAATTTAAACTTTAAAACATAATATAATTTAAAAACTTGAAGATACTATAATAAGTCTACACTTCTTCTCTATTAATACAATGTTTTTATAAAATTTTTATTTAACAATGTTCAAACACGTGCGCGCTACCGAAAATTTACTAAGAAACTGATCCAAGAATTAAAATATGAAAAGTAGTTGCGAAACTAATTTTATATAAGGAAACTGATCCCAGAATTTTGATTCAAAAAGAAATAAAAAATAAAAAAGCAACAGAAAATAGATACTTATAAAACGAAAAAGTGTTCAATGAAGCTTTAAGTCAAATCCATTAAGGGATGTGTTGCCGTTGATTCTAATGTAACATTTTTGGGAATAAGAATTTTTAACAGTTTTTTCGCAATAACAAAGGTCTTTAAATCTTTTTAGTTCGTTGGTTATGGAGAATTTTTGATACAAATAATTTCTACAATAGTAAAACAAAGTCTATAAAACCCAAATATAAAAACAAAAACTCTATACTACAGGCCTCAGAAAGCAAATGTCGCTTAAATGGCTTAAAAGTCACAATCATTTACAATATTTTAGATGGTAATTCCATCTCATTGTTATTTTTTGCGAAATTATTAAACCCTCATTCCAAAAAAATAGATTATAAAATTACCATTCTGGCAACACTCATTAGAATACTAACCTACTTTTATTTGAGTTATTTCATTTCATCCTCTTTTTTTTGGCAACCAGACACAAACGGAGACGTTATAAACGAACGACACGAATAAAAAACTATGCAACCGATGCTGAGTTGATGACTTCGCAGATTTGAATTTTTAATAAAATTTGGAATCTTTAACTTAAAAACACAATGTATTGAAAAGTTACTAACACTATTAGAAAGAACTCTTTTTCTACATTTATTTAATACCTTAATAGAATTTTAAACAACACTTTCATATTTTTATTTAATAATTTCACAAGACAATAAATAAATACGTGCGCGTAACCGAAAATTTTCTAAGAAACTGATCCCAGAATTCTGATATGAAAAGGATGAAAAAAAATTGGAAAAGCTCAATCTGAAGAGAACATACAATGGTTACCACATTTGACGATTTTTCATCAATTTTGCAATCTACGTCATCTATTGGTGACTTCCGTCGCAAACTTATTAATTTATACGAGTTCTGTCCATTACTTTTTATCATATTGTACATAAATTTTTTCACTTATTCCAAGTGGGCAAATTGCGGAATTCGATATTGAAAGAAAATTGAAACAATTCTCCTGAATTGTACTAAAATTTCGATCGATATCCAATGCCGTAGTTTACCCCTAAAAATATTTTTGATCAATCAATTAAATATATTAGTCAATAGATCCCTAACTCATTTGAAGTCTGCATTTCCATAAAAAATTTTATAAGAAAATATAAATAAAATTTAAACATAGAATTATGCAGTTTTTAATGGAAATTGTTGTCTTTGACACTACGCAAATACTATAAAAAAGGAAAGTATTTGTATTAATTTGACAATTAATTATATGAAGATCATACTCGAAGATAATCGAAACACTTCTACATATATATATATATATATATATATATATATATATATATATATATATATATATATATATATATATATATATATATGTATATACATATATTTACATATATATTATTTTAGAAAAACAATAAAAACTGTATAAATAAATAATATATATATATATATATATATATATATATATATATATATATATATATATATATATATATATATATATATATATATATATATATATATACAGTAGAGGCTCGAAAAAGTTAAGTAGTTTGTTGTGGGGGTGCTCAACTTTTCCGAATTCTTAACTTTTCCGTGATATTAAAAATGCATGTGTTTATACGTGTATTTATACATTGTATATATTATTAATGTGTATTTAATACACATGTATGTATATATGTATGTGTGCAAATGTATTAATTTTTAGCTTTTAAAATAGGACCACTTTGTGGACAGTTTCTTTCACGTTGATATAAGAACCATTTGTACAGCTGGGGGCTTACTCTCTATTACGATGCGTATGCGATGCGGAAGAAAAATGGTACATAATCGGATAATTGGTACCCTTTATTGAGTTTACGCGCATCTGATTTTTTCACTTTCGCAAATCTGGCATCAATGCGCTCTGTAATTGTCGAAATCGCTCGTTAAAACCAAATATCTTGCGCTAACAAAACATCAAAGGCATCGAACTAGCTTACGCATCGCAATAGAGAGTAACCCCCCTGCTTCTCCAAATCCACGAATTCTGCCTTATGTAAAGTCTTTCTCTTAATTTCGTCACATGTACCTGACACTGCAGCATAAATGTTTGCTTTATTTCTTTTAATTTTAGAAATTGAAGATTCAGAATCATGAAAATCCATGGCCAATCGATTAGCCAAAACGCCTTCATCTATTTTTTTTTTTTTAAATTTTGCATTCGGCAACTGATAACCTTTTTTGCTTACGTGCTGCTGACATTGTTACGATCAAAAGAAAACTAATAACTGATGCAAAATTAGTATAAAACATAACGTACGAATGTAAAAAATTTTATAACGGTAAATGACGATTGGATATGTGTTGAATTTTTTTATGCTACCCATGTACTTATATAGTACTACATATATTAATGCGACAATCATATAATAATTCTAATGATGTTAAAAATAGAAAAATTAAATAAAAATAAAAACTACTCAAAAAAGTTAAGAAGCACTTAACTTTTTAGAGTTCCGTATGGTAACAGAAAGCTGCTTAACTTTTCCGTATTCTTAACTTTTGCGCGTCTTAACTTTTATGAGCCTCCACTGTATATATATACATAAAAATATATATTTAAATATATATATATATTTTTTTTTTTCACGCTAATATATGTTTATTGTATCTTCAAATAATTGAACTAACAATAAGTGTTCAAATCTTAAATATATAAATAATTATTAGGCCCAACCAGTGTCGGACATAAACTTAGTGATAATAATTAATAATACATAAAATTCATGTTACGCACAAAAAATATTTTCAAAGAATTTCATCTGGAATATATATATATATATATATATATATATATATATATATATATATGTATATATATATATATATATATATGTATATATATATATATATATATATATATATATATATATATATATACATATATATATATATATATATATATATATATATATATATATATATATATACATATATATATATATATATATATATATATATATATATATATATATATATATATATATATATATATATATATATATATATATGTATATATATATATATATTAATTAATTATTCTGGCAACCCGTTCTAAAATATTAGCTCACTATTCTCTCTCAGTTGGTTGAGCTGTTTTATTTCCTTCCTTGTATTTAACACTCACAAACAAAAGAGCACTTAATAACAAAAAATGTTACGAATAAGAAAACTAAGCAACAGATAATGTGCCATCAGCTTCGCAGCTGCGATTCTTACCCATTATCTCTGTTTTATTTCCTTCCTGTTCTCTTTTATATAATCAAACATACAATCGAACGAACGAACGGAACGAATAAAAAACTAAGCAACGTACACTGCGTCGACGACTTCGCAGCAACACTTTTAACAGAATTAGGAAATTTTACCTTAAAAACACAATATGTATTTAATAAAAACTTAAACACACTATAATAAATCAAAATTTTTTCTCTATTAATAAAATGGTTTTATAAAATTTTATCACGTTTAACAATTTTTATTTAGAATTTAACGGACACAATGACCAAACGCGTTCGCTTTACGGAAAATTAACTAAGAAACTGATGCAGGTACTACAATATGCAAAGGAATAGAGATTTTAAGTGGAACAGAAAATGGAAAAAATGCTCAATAGAGCTTTAAGTCAAATGCATTAGGGGATGTGTTGCCGTATCGATTATTCAAAAATGACCCCAAATGCAATTTTTTTAGGAATAAGAACTGTTAACGGATTCTACGTAAATATGTTGATTATATAATAATTATTAAAGTTGAAAAAACTTAAGAGATACATATGGAATAGTGAAACTAAGAAATATTTAAAATAGAAAAAACAATTAATTATTTATGGAAATATTTACTACTTAAAAGTTGACTGATATATTTGTATTGTATGCATGAATTTTCGATTATCATATTTATATACTTATGTATATTTATATAGTGCGGAAAAGCTGAAATATATCATAAATGAATAATATAATTTTTCATTTTGCCGAAGATTCTATATACTTCTTTGAAGTTTCGCATAAATATGCAAAAGAATCTACTATTTCTGCTTCCCAAATTATTCAGTTCAACTGAAACTCTCTTCCTTATTAAATAAATACTCGTAGATCTCTCAAAATTTCAAGTAAAACAAAGTTTATACAACGCAAATATAAAAAAGAAAAAATCCATAATAAAGTCTTTACGTTGCAAATGACATAAGTGGCTTAAAAGTCAGACTCATTTTACGGGTATCGTCAAATAAACACAATTTTAGGAGTTATTTAGTGAGAAATTATTACCAATATAAAAAATATATAAATATATATATATATATATATATATATATATATATATATATATATATATATATATATATATATATATGTACATACATATATAATAACATATCTTTTTCTGAATATTATAAACGAGTATCACTATCTAAACAGCATTGTAAAATGCTTTAAAATCAGACGTTGTATGAAATGCTGAGCTTACGACTTCGCCCCTCTGACTTTTTAATACAATTTGGAATTTTCAACTTAAGAACACAATTTGTTGAAATCTTACTAACACTATTAGAAACAACTCTTTTTCTATATTAATTTGATACCTTCATAGAATTTTAAATAACACTCTTCTATTTTTATTTAACAATTACACAAGACAATAAATAAATCCGTGCCGTTACAGAAAATTTAGTAAGAAACTGATAAGAAAAAGCTGAAGAAAATTGGAAAAGCTCATTTCTGCTGTAGTTAAATGGTTACCATACTTGACGACTTTGCATCGTTTTTGCCTGTCCATTAATTTTTATCATATTATACATAAATTTTTTATGTGATTCCATGGGCCAATTACGGAATTCTATATTAAAAGAAACTTGAATTCCAATGCCGTAGTGTAATTAATGGAATTTGTTACTAATACATAAGATCACTATATTTTCTGATCATTCTAAATTAGCATTTCATTTAATATTTGATGCCATCTTCTCAAGTAGCTTTACGGAAAAGGTATAAAAACATAAATAAAATTTACAAAATAGAATTTTTCCGATGTGCAATGTTTTTTTTATCATGGAGATATCATTTAAATTTTGATACGGTTTCATAAATGGAAATTATTATCTACTACTACTCTAATATTGCAAAGATGAAAAACCAAACTAATTTTCTATATATGATTTCAGTTATTTGAATACCGAACATAAAAATGATATAGATAAAAAAATTTTTTGATACCATTGCTCGTAGAAATAATAATGTATGTTTAGAGTACATAATTCACCAGAAAAGGTACTTTTATGAGAAACTACTTTTCTAAAATAATGTATTCCCAAAAAATTTATTGTTATTCTAAAGTGATACTTTTCGAGCGCATACTTCTCTTTTGAAAACATTCTCTGCGAAGACAATTTTCTGAAAAATTACTTTTCCAATATATTAATTTAATGAATATATATTTTCTAAAATAGTACCGATGATAATGATGTCCTTCTAAAGGGCTTTTTTCTGCAAGTGTATTCACTTTTGAAAAAAAAAACTGCTCTGAGAAGTTTTTTCTAATACCCATCTGAATCCATAACCTTTTGAAAAAATATTCATCCACATGGATACTTTTCTGAATAAATAATTTTTTGGAAAAAGTACTTTTTTAAGATGTGCTTTTCCTGGAGTTTTTTTTTGAAATAGTACATCTTTTACTTAAAAAAAAAGTTTTGTGAGAATATGCATTTAGATATACATTTCATAATTTTTTTTCTGAGTATTTTTATAAAAGCAAAGCTTGAAAAAAAACTTTGTTTCGAACATTAGTGTGTGATCTGGGATTATATTATAAATATAAATATTATAATTTTTTTAAATTTTTATGTAGAGTTTTACTACGCATAAATCTTAAAAATTGATTTAGCTATTTATAACGACATGAAACAAACTACTACATTGTATTAAAAAGATACAACCATGCCTAAATTTTTATTTCCTTTTGAAGTCTGCAAATTTTACTAATTTTACGAAATTACAAAAAATCTTTTGAAAAATAAACACATTAATCATTAACTTAGTTTTTTAAATTCAATTACATTTAACAGATATCGAAAACAAAAACAATCTAAAATGCATTAACGTTAGAGATATGCTATTTTTTATATTAGATTTTATTATTTTAGTCCCAAAAATAATTTTTCAATAAAAAGACAATGCGCAAATTATGACTACTAATCCCTTTTACCAAAAGTTATAGTATAAAAGCAGCATTCTGGCAACGCGTTTTGATATTCTGCCATGCATTTCTCTCTCAATTACGAGCAGTATTTGAGCTGTTTTATTTCCTTCTTTCTATTTCAATAATCAAAAACAAGCGAACACATAATAAAAGAACGTTACGATTGAAAAAACTAACCAACAGATGAAGTGCCATCAGCTTCGCAGCTGCGATTCTTACCCATTATCTCTGTTACATTTCCTTCCTCTTCTCTTTTATTTAATCAAATTTACAATCGAGTGTATAACGAACGAACGAGAAGACGACTTCCCGGCTTGACTGTTAACAAAGTTAGAAAATGTTATATCAAGACCGTATATTTTTTTTAAAACTTAACAGCACTATAGATATTAATCAATCACTTTTATAAAATTTTAAAATTTTGTTATTTCTAATTAATATTTAACAACGACAAAAACTGTTGATAACAGAAAATATGGAAGAGATAAAGTGCTCAAGAGAGCTTTAATCTACATATATGAGTTATTGTCAAGGTTGCCATTTTGGTATTTTTTAAATTAATTTGTTTTTTTCCCAGTTGTATAGTTGGGAACTTTTGCATGTAAACAGCTTTATTGGTTATAGTAGCTTTGGTTCTGAAGTACACGCATGTCGAACAAAATAAATTGCGAAGCTGCCAACATAATTTTACTTTCAATAATGCCAAATATTTGGCAATTCACTTATTTGCTATGAAATATACAGATTTCATAGATTTGCTCCACATTATTCTTAGAACTTCATGTTATTATTATTATTATTTTTATATTAATATTAAAATTTTTAATATTAAAATTTTGGTCCTTAATAAAAGTTTTTATGTGCCTTCTGATCGTGTTGATTAGATAATAAATACTAAAGCAACAGAAATGTAATAGACACGTCTGAAAAAGTGAACCGTTGTAATTATATAAGTATGTATTTCAAAACTAAATTTTAACCCAAAAATGGCCAAATTATACCGTAATTAAGAAACTTAAATTAGATCTTTTTTTGAAATTATTTTCTTCCCAAATTCTGGACGGCGACACCATAGATCTTTTTCTGTCTTTCACCTTTGGCAAAAATACCAGTTGTGTAAGAACTCCTAGTCATAAACAGAGGCTCCTATCTGCAGACTATATACAAAGAGCTATATGGTCCTAATTAACTTATTAACGGTGTAAACTGTGTTTAATTCAGTCGTTATATAACATGAGTATTTTGAAATTATTTTTAAGCAAATATTTTTATAAAATATTTTAATAAAATTTTAATACCTTATGCCGAAAAATTAAATTATAAAATAATTATTCTGGCAACACATTAGTATACGGACTTACTTTTTTCTCTGATGTGTTTGAGTGTTTTATTTCCTTCCCAATTTCTTTTATAAGAATTACAACTGAATATATAACAAACGAACGACACGAATAAAAAACTAAGGAAACAATGCTGCGCTGTCGACTTTGCAACTTTAGCTTATTAACAATATTATAGATTTTTTTAAACTAATTAACACCATAAAAAGGGACTATTTTTATTTTTTAATTAAACGATTTCACAAAATATTTTCACTTTTTGCAAGTTTTACTTAAAATTTAACAGAGCCACTAAGCGACTACGTACGCGCTACCGAAATTTTGGTAAGAAACTGATACAAGAATTGAATATGCAGAGAAGAGGGACAAATCAAAAGTGCTCAATTAAAGCAATTGCATTTCTGATGGCGTTGCCGGTTGTTTTAATTAAATTTTTTATGTATATCCCGTGATTTGTATGAGAACTTGTTTAAATTTATTTCCGAATAAAAATTTCAATGCTTGTTTTTACTATAGTTGTTAAAAATACAATTTTAAACTATGAGACATAATACGATTAAAGTTCATATGTCAAACTTATAATAAAATTGAGGTGTAAAAATAGGAAAAATTTTACTGATGTATAAAATTATGCAAATATATATATATATATATATATATATATATATATATATATATATATATTTATTTATATATTTTTATAATATATATATATATATATATATATATATATATATATATAAATATATATATATATATATATATATATATATATGTATATATATATATATATATATATATATATATATTATATATTATATATATATATATATATATATATATATATATATATATATATATATATATATATATATATATATATATATATATATAATATATATATATATATATATATATATATATATATATATATATATATATATATATATATATATGTATATATATATATTATATATATATATATATATATATATATATATATATATATATATATATATATATATATATATATATGTATATATATATATATTATATATATATATATATATATATATATATATATATATATATATATATACATATATATATATATATATATATATATATATATATATATATTTGTGTAATAAAAACACAGCTAATTTTATTAAAAGCCGCAATTTAGACCCTTAATAATTTCAAAATCATTATTCTGGCAACGCCGACAAACTTTTTCGTCACAGTTATTTGAGTCATTTTATATTGCTCCTCCCTTCTTAATAATCTATAACGTATGAAAAAATAATGACCGAACATTACGAATAAAAATCTATGTAAGCAACAGATGCTGCGTCGTCGACTTCGCAGCTTTTGCTTTTTTAATAACATTTTAAAAACTTTCTTTAAAACATATTTTTTTGAAACTTAATAACAACATAATAAACCACCTCTTTTTTGATATTAATTAAATGCTTACACACAATTTTATCACTTATTATTTATGATTTAATTGCGACAATAATTAAACACGTACGCGCTACCGAAAATTTATTTTAAGACTGATCCAGGAGTTATGATGTGAAAAGCAGTTAAAGAAAATGTAACACCCAACTCTTTTCTTACAAATTAAATTGGTTGTTTCGAAATACGTATGTATTTACTACATATGCTGGATAAAGAATATTTTTTTAATGTTCCACCATTTCAAAAAACCATGTAACATAGGTAAAATAAATGATATAATCAAGCTAATAAAAAAGGCATCATGTAATCAATATTATGTATTTATAAATCAAAAGATTAATTTTCAATTATATGTAATGAAAAATTAAATTTTAATTAGTGTATAGCAAAAATTCAGTATACAGTACTGTTTATCCAATATTAAAAAAAAAAAATTAGTCCAACCATTTAAACTAAGTTTTCTGACCTTTATCTTTTCTTAGGCAGTCTAAGGGCCATTATTGTAACTTGCCAGTATCTAATGTAAAGATTGTAAGGATCGAAATATCGATATTTTTTGGATAAAATTGTTTAACGATAAAATAAGATCTCAAGCTTGACTATTATATTAACCAAGTTATTATAAATATATGCTAAGCTAAAAGTGGCCAATAATCTAGAGGGAAAAACAAAGTTTTCGCTGAGATTTTTCTTGTACCAATTGTTGATATAGAAGGAAAGACGAAAAGAAGCGGGTACAAACATGCGTGTACCCGTTTTATGTCTCATTTGCTTTGTTCCCTCATATGAACATTAATATAAGACAAATGTCTTTGTGTAAGCATCTACGTCTCAATGAAGAAAATGAAAATCCCAGGTCGGAAACACAAATGTATCTTAGATTTTTATTATAGTTGTTAACGTAATTATTTTTCTCTTCGAAGAATTGTGTTATTTGTATGATATTTAACATATGTATAAAAATTCAAAAAATAGCATTGATTATAGAACGTTGATATGTCTAATAATAGCGCAATGGGCTTTATAGATGTGTGGTAAAATTTCCTTCCATATTTTTATCTAAATCAAAGAAAAATATTACATGATATCAATAATCTATCAAAAAATATCAAAACTTAGGTCGAAAATTGGCAATAGCAATAAGGTCGAATATGTCTAGTTAGTTGTTAGTATGAGGCAGCAAGCCATTATTAGTATTTAATATAAAAAAAAAACTATAAGTAACACAAATTATATTCTCTGTATCTTTCCCCATCGAATCAAAAAAAATTTTATTTAATATCAGCTTTTCAAGATGTGTTGAAAATGCGTATTGCATTGTAGGATCTAACTCCTTGGCAGAAAATACAATTACTCGTCTACTGATGAATAAAATGCTGTGCTAAAGTCTAATTACAGAAAAAATCAGAGAATTGTGCGCTACCTCACCATACAAAATGAACTATTCATTCTACATATACGTAAGCATTATTTGATAACATTTTAATTACACTATCAAACTAACAATTTTTTCTAAAGAACTCATCCCTTTACGGTTGGATATATTTTTTTTTTATTTTTCTAGAAACTATTATTGTATGGTGCCCACATACAAATATACAATTATATACATATAAATAATGGAGCGTGTACAAAAAGTGTTCGGTGTATTTTTGTGCCGAGGAATATAAAGAGAGTGAGAAAATGAAAAAGCCCTCAATTTAGCTTTAAAGCAAATGCATTAGTGTCAGCGTTGCCGTTTTGGATAAGTTTTAAAAATTTATTTTAATTTTCCTACTGTGGAAGTCTGATATATTTTCATGTTAGTAAATGTTTTGGAAACAGGAGGTATTGTCCATTTTAAATTTTATTTGAAAACAATTATTTTTATATGGCATTTTGTCACGTTTGTTGCGAAAAAATAATTGCTTGAGTTGGGGAAATCTACCGAAACATTGAAAAAATTAAAGTTCGAAATAATTACGACAATAACACAAAAGATGTTGATCTAAGACAAAAGGCGTAACATATGCTGACAGTTTTTAAATATCGTACTTGTATCTTACCATAAGCTCAGCTGTATATTTACCTCTCTTGAGCTAGTTTAGCTATTATATAAAGAATTGCGAAGAGCAAGTTAATTATATTTAACTTGATTCAAACATAGCTGAATCAAATAAAAAATTGCATAAACACAGTGTAATAACTTCCGGTATTTTTTGATGTACAATTTCACTTCGAAAAATATCTTATAAAATTACGTATGATAGTTTATGAAATGTATAATTTATTCCTAATATAAGTGGATATAGAATATACATATATATATATATATATATATATATATATATATATATATATATATATATATATATATATATATATATATATTAACTTGCGTTAAGAAGTGAACTCGTTATTAGAAATCAACTTCAAAATTCAGAAATGCTCTCCTGCAAAACTACTAAATCAGACTTGAGCATTTTTTCTTATTGACGCAAAATTTTAGTCAACTTTTGGCTTTTAATGTAAAACGATTATAGATAGTTAATATTGAAATTCATCATATATCGACATTTCATTTGTAGCTAAATCAAATCGTCAATGGACTTTAAGAATACTTTACAATATACCCTTTAAATCATTTTATTTACTTCATGAATGTCCAAAATTGTTAAAAGAATTTGATTTTAGCTTTTTAAAAAGAAGTTGGTTGTTCTTATTACTTTCAAGAAATTACTTAATAAAGCAAAAGTATACAACGTTTGTTAATATCCCCAAAAAAGAAATATAATTAGAGTCATTGTTTGCTCGGGGACACAATAATTAATTTAACAGCATATTAACCTTATATTGTTTTCATAATATATGTATTATCCTGAAACTGTTTTATTGAACAAACACTGTATACCTAATTAATGAGAGTTGTGTGTTTTAAAAGAATTACGACTTAAGAAGTACTAGCCAAAAAAAGTGGAAACAATATATAATGACCTTAAATGGATGTACATATTGATATATGTAGATACGTACGTACATAAGTATGCATATATTTATGAATTTATTATATTTTACCTCATTCCTATTTGATTTTTCGTTGAATTCTTTTATTTATCATACCAATAGCTTCTACATAAACGTCTTGATAAATATAACGACTTATTTTATCAAAACTAATTTTAATCTAATTTCTTAAAATCATCATTTGCCTATGAAAACGATAATATCATACCACATCATAAATTTATCATTCTGGAAACACGGATTAGAATTCATATTCTCTATGAGTTATTTTCACTATTTGATTTCCTTCCCATTTTTCTTAAAAAACATACATATACAAATGAGCAGATTTAAGAAACAAGTGGCAGGAATAGTCAAACAAAAGTTGGTAGAATGAAAAAAAAACTTTTCCTTGGCAACAGCAGTATCACATACATTCGCCAACAGATAATGATGCTGCTGTTGCTGCTGCTGCTGCATATAAGAAGTTTTTACTCTCATTTGCTTTGTGCTTCTGCTTTGAATTTTCGTAGTGCTATTTTACCGGTTTACTTTACTGTAAAACGTATAATATTGCCGAAAAATTTTATTCAATACTAGTGATGCCGGACTTGAAATCCTATATACGAGATCAAAAAATCCTAAATCCCCAATTCTTTGTATACGAGGTATTGAAATTTTCATTAATATTTTGTATTCTCTTAAGATTTCGGTCGTCCCAAATTCTAAAATCTTTGATTAAAAGTGGAAATTTTATGGATTACGAACATTTTCTAAATTTTAAACTAAATGCAAAGGAAAAATATCTCTAAAATTCAAGCTCTTATGGAAAATTAGGGAAAAATCAGAACTTGGGATTGGGTTAGCTTAAAACAAGCTTTGGCAAAAGAAGTGAAAAGAATGTTTAAAATAATGAATTTTAAGAAAATTAAAAATTTTTGTAAAAAGATCATTAATAGAAAAGGTCCCTAAAATCTTATAAGATTTAAAAACACTACAATATTCTTAAAAATATTTTAATCCAACAACAGATTAATTAATGGTATTTACTTTTCCAAAAAAAGGTGTAACATTTTGTTGATAATTTTGCAAAATATATGTATGTGATTGTCGCTCTGGTTTGAAAACTTTTGTTATTTTTAAAATATTAAAGCAAGTTAAATTTCCTTCTCATTTTTTGAAATGAAAAAAAAAAAAAAAAAAAAAAATGTTGCACTTTCTTTTAGGGAAAAAAAAATAAAAAAATCCAAGTCAGAGCCTGTGATTTAGAATTTAATGTTTTAATTATTACAGGAAGTTGATATACCCATATGCTTGGATTGTTATGGTGAGGGTACTGTTGGCATAGATGGCACTTGGACTGGAGTGATAATGGCACCATTAAATTACTCGGCCACAGACAGACGCTACTGGCTTTTAACAGTCTTGTCGGGATTTTATACAGAAAAAGACAATCCCATATTAGAAGAGAAACTGGCCAAATTATATCGCCTAGCTTTTACAAGGTACGTTTAAAGCCATTATTGAAATTTGATTAAACCTTGTGATCGTAGGCAGCAAACCCAACATTTGGGTATAAATGGAGCTCAACATATAACGGGTATATCAGTATCATCGGGCAGGGATAGAAGGCATAATGAAGCAACCACCACAACCAGCGGTAAGTAGTTTTAGGAGCTGTTCAACTCGGTTGTTAATAAACATTTTTCCAGAGCCCCCCAACTACGACAGTGAACTACTAGACTCATATGCCAATAAGGGACCATTTAATAACAAGTACGACTTTCCTTATCCCATTAACAAGAACTCTGAATTGTTGACTTCATCAGAAGAAAATGCTTACGACACTACTGCAAAAGATTATGATTTAACTGAACCAGATGAAATAGATAATCGCCCTGATATTTTACCCCAAGTTGCGACTGAGACTGCTTGGGAACTGATTCAACAAAATGACAACCCGCAGAAACTTTTAACTCATTTACCAATCAAGACACATTCAGTGCCACTATTGCAGACACATAAAATGGCTGGTTTAAGTTTTCGTGACGACCAGGTGCGTGTTGTCATACATAATGTCACGCAACTGACAGAGGATGATGTGCAACAAAAAGTTTATACAGGAGACAGTGTGGGTGGTAGTACATTGTATGATGAGGATATAAATGAAAAAATGTACAAGTTTGTTTAAAAATAAAATACATTAAGTGGAAAAGCTAATTTAATTCCTTCTTAAATTTTTCTATTTCTCCAGAGTTGAGCGACCTGTAGCCAATCAAACAGAATTAATCTATACCGTGTTTGTCAATGGTCGTCCCGTTTTAGCTGCAACCGCAGCCAATGATATGAAATTGGTCAGTGAGTCCGAGGTTTCAACCGTAATGGGTAAAGAAATATATATGAAGGCAGAACGTAAGTCTTTACATAAGGAATGTATTATTTCATGATTATAAATAAAAATTATAATTTTCAGCCTACTTAAGGGAGCCCCAAGCCACACCTTTAGCTCCAGCTACGCATAGTGGCAAAGTTGGCTTTATAGATTCCATACAAAATAATCCCCTATTGGTAATAGTTAGTTCTCTTGCCATATTGTTGTTGCTACTGCTTCTTCTAGCATTGTTTTTAATGGGTCGTTCCCATATACGTCATAAGCAGAGGGAGGTCAACAGGTAAGAATATACAGATAAAGCTTTAAACCCTGCAAAAATTTAACAATTTCCAGAACCAACAGTCGCAATGAACTTCTCTCCGAAACACAATCAGCGCAACCGACTTCAACAATCTCAGGCTTAGACACGGGACGTACAACTTCACAGTCTCATGATGTTGGCATACAAAATTTTTCATTTGAAAATGAAGACGGTCATGGTGGCAGAGAAGTACGCATACATTTTCCAGGACCTCCTACACAGCGCACACGTAGATCATCAGTAACTTCATCTGATAATACTTCGGACTCATCGGTTTACTGTCCCATAAATCCACCTACAGCTGATGTTCAAAAAATGCTGGACGAAAAGGCGGCTAATTTGTTTGAGCGCCACAAGGCAAGAAGACAAAATCAATATGATAGAGCTGAGGGTCTCGAAGATGCTGTATACACGACAGTTATTTCGGAAAAGAAACGTAAGCCAAAACGCAGATATCTATCCGAGAACCGTGTAGGATCCCTAGAAACGAGTCCAGTTCAAAGTCAATTAGACTACTCCGGCGATGAAGGTATTGTAGCAGCAAAGAGAAAATCGCAGACCCATTTTGAAAGAACAAGTGAGGCTTACAATCCCCACAACAATTATCATCGCAACAAGTTATTACATCAGAGAACAATTTACAGTGACAAGGTATGCGTGGATGATGCTGAAGAACCCTCGTCTGAAGCCATTAATAAAGAGATTATACGTGCTCTGCAGCCGGCAGAAAAATCATCCGATTCTGGTAGCATAGGATCATTTTTGTCTATGCAATCGGTGAAAGCCTTTCCAAAAGCAACATTGCCCGAACCCTTAAATCGTGTTTTGGAACCCGTCTTTGTCACTTATTACGACAATGTGGAAAATGTTCACGAATCCCATAGCAAAAAGCATTCTTCGAGAGATATCCTAGACGCAACTACCATAGCCACCATTGAGAGCTTTCCGACACCCAAAGCGCCGCAAAAGTTCTCTAGACTAGCCTCTCAAAGTGATAATCCCGATCCGGGAGTAGTTGGTCCCATAGTATGGGAGCGGCACAAGAAACGCTTAAGTGCCGATGATATTTTAGACAATGGTAATTACGAAAGAAGACAACGTTACTGAAATCTTTAATATCTTCCTACATAATTTGTTCTTTTCGACTTTTCACTTTTATTTGTCAAAATGCCATCTACAGAGAAACATGACAACGAGGTATACAAACATTATTCGAAGGATTATTATAGTCCTTCTAGAGATCCAGCTGCTGTACGCAATCACTATGAAGGTTTATTAGAAGGTGCTTTACAAATGTACTCCAGTCAGGACGATTTACCCATGCCACTGCCCACCAAAAACTTCTCCAATCAACGCAAGCCGACTAAACGAGAATTACGTGGCTCTTCAGCAGGAACCTCCAAGTATTTTTATTTTATTGATTTATTTTCTTAATAGCTTCTTATAGAATTCTCTTTTCGTTTTCTCTTTTACAGCTGCATTCAAAAGTCTTCATATTCATCTTGTAATAATCGTCCATCTACTGCTCAACCAGAAAAAACTACCAAATCAAATCACTCTACTCAACCACCCTCGCCAAATCTAGGAGCTTGGGGTAGCGGTGCGGGCCGTAGTGCACTTGGCGGCTCTCATTCACCCCTCGTTAGACCCATGAGTGCTGGCCCTTTTCATCGGCCGGTTGAGTTCCCAAGCAGCAATATGATCACACGACCTGTTCAGGACCTTTCTACAGCACCTTTAATTGAAGCCATACAAAAAGAATTGCGCAAATTTCAAAATGATTCCAAGTAGTTTTGTCATCAATTCGCAAATT
Source organism: Germaria angustata (assembly GCA_963681545.1). Taxonomy (NCBI): domain Eukaryota; kingdom Metazoa; phylum Arthropoda; class Insecta; order Diptera; family Tachinidae; genus Germaria; species Germaria angustata. The sequence goes on along the minus strand of OY812998.1, from coordinate 53,503,220 downwards.
AGTGCGTGGTCTTACTATAAGATTAATTATTAAATTATTTACACTAGAATTTTAATGATGGCATTTAAATAAAATCGAAGTTTAACCGATAAATTTGTTTCATTTATCATTTAGTCATGGAGCAAAACTTGTTTAAACAAAAAGCGAACACCGTGGGGCAAGCAAAAACTATTCATAAAAGGAAAAGTTGGCAATTTTGACCTCTGACATATTGTGACGAGCAGCTTCTTATCTCACATTCCGAGGTTGAAGGCATAGTTGATTGGACGAATACAGTTTTTAAAAGAATGTATTCAGATAATCCTTATTTCATGGGAAAGCTTTCATGGAATTTTGTTTCAGGAAGTAACATACCGCCATCAAACAAACACACAGACTTGTAAATGCAGGTAGAACTGCGTTTGGAGAAAAATATATATTTTTCAGCCCTCTTTATTAATGTTTTCCAAACGTTGCATAAAGTATGGCACGAAAGATTAATTAATTAATAAATCGAAGCGAAAGTTACTCGTACACGTATACACTCACAACCTATTGGTAGGCTACTTAAGAGGTAGGAGCAGGAGTTCCTTAAGGCAGCTTTTCTAAGCATCCAAGGAGCCTCTACCACAAAGTACACTAATACGTTTTAATATTGGAAAAATGTCCGAAAAGATGGAGAATAAAAGTGAAGGAGCGAAATTGTGTTCATATATTGCGAAGGGAAACATGTCTCCTCAACCAAATTGATGGCCAATCAATAACGCAATACAATGGCAAATCTATGCATTGACCTTGATCGTTTGTTAACATCGAAATGGCACATAATCGTAGACGCAAAATTGAAAGGAAATTAGAGGCTGCTCAAACTACTTGCCTTAATGGGAAGAAAATTAACACTGAAACTGGATTAAAAACTTCTTCTATAAAATGCGATCTTGAAACCCACATGGCGTTATGGAATTCAGTTGTGAGGCACGGCCTCAGCATATAATATAGAAAAAAATTCAAAGGCAACAAAATAAAACCCTCCGTATGATTACGGCCGCTTCTTGGAATAATAAAAATTTGTGCATTCATAAGGACCTGGACATTCCATTGGTTAAAATAATGGCTTCAAAATACGTGATAATATACTTACATAAAGAAACTTGAGTATCAGTCAAACCCACAAATCCTCACCATTCTTAATTGTATAGGACACATTCGGCTGAGAACGAAAGGCACTCTTCCTCTTAAACGAACACGAAAGATGTGAAGACAACACGGCCGAAAACGTCATTGGCTGGGCTTGAATAAATAATAATTAAGATTTGAGATTTGAATACTTATTGGAAGTTGAATTAAATTGAAGATTTAATATACATATCGAGCCTTTGCTGCAATAACGTAATAATTCAAAAAGGGTTGTTTTGCAGAAATTGAGTTTAAAGTTTTGAATTTACACACAACTTAATGGTAAAAGAAAATATTTTTATGAAACTTTTACAGAATATAAAAAACGACATGGCGAATAATTTCGTAATATAATCGTAAAAACGACATATTTTGAGTTATGACGCTATTGCAGCAAAAATAATAATTAATTAATTAATAATAAAATAATTTCCAAATTAAAATAACAACAATATCAACATACTTGGAGTTTTTATATTTTTTATTTGTTCATCGCTTCTTTTTTTAAAAGAAATATGTGGTATTTTCTTATAATTGCATATAAATTTAGTAAAATAACAATATGTATCACTTGTAAGCAAATACTAATACTAATACTAACACATACAACAATATTTTCTAAGAAAAAAATATATTTATATTGTGTTGTTGTTCATCAATTTTAAACGCATTAAATAAATTATATACTCGTATATATTTATATTTTTTTTTAAATTTATTTTTATATTTTTGTTTTCTCTTTTTTTTTGGTTTTTGTTTTTCGTGGCAACAATTGACAAAATTCAAGACTTTCATTGTATATCATTCGTATGATAAGGAATGAAAGCCTACACCAGCCCATTTATGTAATTGTTTCTTTTTTTTCAACAGCGACTATTAAAATTTAGTATATTTTTCACTATATAAGGCTTTATATCTAAAGTTTAAGGTTAGAATTTTAATTTTTTTTACTTCAATATATTCAAAAATTGATCTCTTTGTAAGTACAATAACTAATACTTTTACCAAATAAATTATTAAATGAATTGTAACAGCATATGTTTTAGAACTTTTTTTCTTACATTCATAATACTTAGTCTTTTGTTTATTTATGTTTAACTAGAAATATATGGTGTATGTATTTATATGGATTTATTATTATTTTTTATTTTTTGTGTATATATTTCGAAAATTAAGTTTCACGTTTACATTAATTAGTATTAGCCAGGATCGTCAATTGGTTTAATATTCATTCTTTTGTTCTAGAGACTTCTCGTATTGTTTATTAGTCACACTGCGTTTGCCCAAACGAGGACCGAACCATACACCATTGTTGGCACTGGGTACGGCACGTTTATCCAAGGCCTGCTGTAAAGCAAAAACTCTAGACCATTTGCGTACATCGGCATCGGTGCGGCCAACACGTGGATAAACAATCAAACCAGCCCGTTTAACATCTGATTTGGGATATTCTAAGGACATATAAATTTATAAAATTTTAACGTTAATATATTCCACATATTGTTGTTGTAAGTCTTAACGCTTAAATGGACCGTGTAACAGGAATACAACACAAACCTTCATACTCTTCAAATGATGATAAGGGATATAAAACATCTAAAGCGGCTGCGGCAGCAGATGCCGCATTGTCAATAGCCGCATCTGCATTATGTAAATTGAAATTGGGATCACTGCGGCCTACGCGAGGAAAAGCAAAAAGTCCTGAGGTGCCCCCACCACCACGACGATTTTTTGTCTGCTCCAGTTCTATAGGAAAAAAATATTGAATGCTTCAAATAAGTAAATATTTACATTCCCATAAATAAATTGATATGTATGTAAATGTTTATATACTTATCAAAATAAATAGCAGAAATGTTTTCAAAAGATTTAGACAAGCAAGATTTATTAATTTCCCAAATGTGTTATAAATTTAGTCTTCATGTTTTTGCTAATTAATCTTTCCAAAAAAAGTTTTGGACAACACCAATTATCGCATGACTAAAGTTTATTGTACTAGCCTATCAGTATGGAGGTTGTGTTTTGGACTCCCACTTCAGACTCTGGTCACGTTCACTACGAACGCATGGAAGGCCTTTGTTACTATGTTCGTATTCATAATGGATAAAAAATAAAAATATAAATTCAACAAATTAAAAAATAAATAAATAAATAAAATAGAATGGAAATTTTATGATAATAAAATTATGTGCCAATATTTAACGTGCATATGCCTACTACTCGGGAAGATGTATATTACAATGCTATTCTAATATTTATAATGTAATAGAGAATGTCATTATTAGACTTTATATTATGAATTAGTACTTTTAAGAGATTGGCAGATCAAAAGGATTTTTTTTTTTTGGATGGAATAGAAAGGGACATCTTTAGTTCGGATTTGTGGAAAATTCTTGTGCGTGTTACATTGGATTTTGGGACATTCAAGGTAAAAATGAGGTGGGCCGGAATGTTGTATGCTACAATTACAAGGTGCTGGACTGCTAAACATTAAATCCGTCAGATCCGTGAGTCATACCATATCCCACCTACTAATGTATAATTATTGATTTTCTCATACCATGATGAGGTCCTATCAAATGTCCATTTTATATCCGCAGAGACAAAATAGACCCATATAAACATGTGAATATCGTTACGTTTAATTTTTGTGAAATAAATAAGTGGAGACTGAAGAGCGTTACGCAGTTGGATCCGCAAACGCGTTACTCTGTTACGTTACAGTCACCTGGATACGATTATTTATCTATTGGTATTTTCTAACACGTGTTGCATACATATTGTTGTTGAGTATGTCAACAATAGACTTTATTGACGTTAAGTAATCGGTACAAACAACAAATTCAACAACTTGCGATTTTATATGTTTCATTATCGTTTTCCTTTCAACGCAGAGAGGCAGATTTCAGCACTGTTGCTTTATAAGTGGATCATATCTAAGACCCATACAGGAGCATATTATCCCATTTGAATCTAAACTGAGACCATATCAATATTCTAAGCAAAATCGCAAATAATAGCCAGATAATGATTTGAAGAGGGCGTAGAGCTGCCCTTAAAAAAACACTCAAAGTTATATCTATCTTGAATTAAGATGGGCGAGTTCATAGGAAAATTGAATTTTATTATTTCCACAAAGTGCATTGGAGCCTTTGTATTCACTAAGCAGGACATCGAATATGAAAAAAGTGATCTTTGCTCAGTGAAGCAATCGGATTCACTAAGATTTATTACAGAAACTTGCCTCAATAAGAGAGTTACGTATTCACAACACATGTTTCATGTCGCTAAAGAAGCATTTAAGTGTTTTGGTTTTATTATTTACGTATACCACCAATATCCGTCCGAAGATGTAAACAACTCTTACATCTCAACTTGCTCCACAGCGTACAGGAGAGGGCGAAGAATCTCATTGGTGACAGTTGTGTAGCCAACTCTATTGACTCACTGGTAAATCATCGCAATGTGTGGTACCTTTCGTTGTTTTATCTTTACTTCAATGGAATGTGTTCTAATGGAATTAGGGAAGCCCGCTTCTTGTTACGAACTACACGTTTCTATTAAGAGAGCATCCATACGTGGTCGATGTGCCAATGAATCGCACGCCCATTACAGAGAAAATTCAGTCTTTGGTCGAACAATCCGTATGTAGAATAACTTATATTCAAATACCTTTCTTATCCCTTCCAACATGCAAAGGTTCAATTCGAATGTCCATAGACACTACTCCCACTATGTGTCCATTAAAAAAGGAAATTTCATTATTTTTATTTCAGGTTTTAGCGATTTTGTTTAAAATTTTTCCTCCCAAGACTTAAGCTGTACCGGTTCCGAAGTGCAGAGTATAAGCTGGAAGGTTTTATCAAGCAACTCACCATATCTGCATTCCGGAGCTCTCTACTCACTATTTCAGATTAATGAACTACTTCATCAGTAGAGTCAGCACCCTTAGGCCACTTTTATATGTGCTTTAGCCTGTTCAGTCATTTCTGCTGTTGAAAAAAGTACCATTGGAACCAGAGACTAATTCCTCGGTTTAGTGTTTTTTCACGAAATCTGTCTGTATCAGTAGAAACTAGTAATAATTGAGTAAATTCCGAAAAAATCCCGCGATTTATTTTCAAAATTGGGATTTTGGGGTTGGCATTTATATGTAACAAAAAAAAATTCCGTTTGTGTGTGATATATGCCAATGAGGGACACTTGCTGCGGATTAATCTTTCATAGATCCTGTATAAAAGAATCGGTGGAATTTGTGGGAAAATGGGACGTGTCTTTATTTATTTTTAATTTTATTTCGTAAGAACAGGAAGTGAAAATTTCCATGGAACTGTATAACGAAGAGGCGAGGTTGTAAATCAGAACTGATATTGATGTACTCGCAACTGATTATTAGTTTTTCTTTTCTAAATAATTTATTCAAAATTTTGTCACTTAAATTACTTTATTAAATTATTATTATGATTATTTTCTTTTTTTAATAAATCGTTATATGCATTAAGTTGATCATTAGACATTTTCACTTGATCTCTTCACTTGGTTAACAAGCCTCATGAGAAAGCACGATGTGCTGCTTTCAAGCTCGGCAATGAAATGCATGCAATAAAATTTAAGAAGAAAACTTTGTTTAAAGACTCTCATTCTCTCTCATTTCCGGTGTCCTTTTTCTGCAGAATACAACTTTTATTATATTTTGTTCGATGGAAAGTTTATAACAAAAATAAACATAAATAAGGCAAAAGAACAAAAATAACAAAGATAAATATCTAAATTAAGGTATTGATATATAAGCTTTTTCTACGGTGGACTATTAAGCCATACCAATCAATCGTTTTTTGGGACAGTATTTATTCAAACAGAGTGACAGAAATCATGAGAGATGCAAAGAAATGCCTTATGCTACTTGCTACACTTAAATATAGAAAAGTGAAGAAAAAATTTATATCTATTTCAGGTTTAAGTTTTGCTGTCTAATTTATTTAAATTTGTGTTGAAATGCAAATTAACATAATTTTCCTATACCTCTGCTGAGGGATATTACTCGTACAATCTATTCTGCTATTATGGTATTAGAAATTGTTTAGCATTATTTTTAAAAGGAAATAAATTGGAAATTTATTGTGAACGTACATATGAGTAGAGAAGAGGTTTTGACCTCCCCCCTCTCCTTGGTCTTTATTATTTTAAATTTTTTCGCTTAATTATGTATAGATAGATGCTGGCAAAAATAAAAGTGGCACATTAAATTAAGCTTGTAATTGTGCAGTTAACATTGTAATTAAGTTCAGCAGTTTAGCATCATCATTTTCGTCATTCCAACAAATGCCACGGTGTTGTGGCATACAACAACAAGGGATATTCATGTAGATGTATTGGTGTTAAAAACACCTACAAAGTTCTTGCTGCAGTGAATTGTCAGTGTGGCTCTCTCTCTAATCTTCTTTCGTTTACGTTACGTGTCATTTCTGGCAATTATTGAAATCTATGTGTTCATATTTAGAAACATTTTAGTTTTCTCATTCATCTACTATTTTTTTAAGATCTTAGAAAATTTACACACAACCACACGCACACTCACAATGGGGCAACAATAACCTTTTTGTATATTTGTTTAGAGCCTGCAGGTATTTTTTTTAATTTTTCCCCCAGCCCAAAAATTATTTTGTATTTATTTTTGTCATGAAATGCACTCCCAACTTCTTCTTAATGTTGGCATTTGGAACGTTTAATATAGTTCTCTTTATATGTTAATCATATAGTGAAATGAACGAAGATAAGCCATATTACTTAGAAATATGATTAATTTATTTCAGGTAAGTATTTTTTGAAGGCCACCACAGACAAATCTATAATAGAATAATTTGGCTCAATATATTCAATCATAATTGAGAAAAGATTTTGAAAATTATTCAATTATATAAAAATGCAAAATTTAAAAATCTCTCAACTGACCTTCGTAGACTAGTAGGTAGTGTACTAGACTCGTAGTGCGAAGGTCCCAGGTTCGAATCCTGCCGCAGAACTCTGGCAGTTTGTGTCTGATAAGTGTATGTCGTATGACATGGGCTATCACACCCCTCCAATCAACCTAACCTAACCTAACCTAAAAATCTCTCAAGGTACGGCGCAATATATCATTTTTGATTATTATTATTTTTTACAAGCCTATGCCCTCTCCTTTATATTAGTATCTACTTTATTTTCGATAAAATTACCACAAAATAAATCAACAGCGGCTGCATGCCATCTTCCACTCTCTTCTTGAACAATTTTCAAGCGAATTAAAAACGTTTTCACTTCTAATACAGAATTGAAAAAAAAAACTTCAATCCTAGCGTTATTCATCGTCAGTGAATTTGAAGTAGTTTGACGATTTGGCATAGCGACCAATGAAATGTCGGCATATGAAGAGCTAAAGCTACAACAAACAATGCATTTTTTCTTAATTTTTTACAAATAATTCTATTTTTAATTTTTAGTATTTAATGTTATTTCAAATAAAATTTCTTAATAATCATTTTATAAATTTTCTGGAAATTTTTAATACAGTGCAGTTTGGTTATAACGTACACCGATTATAATTGATTATCGCGTGTAACGCGGAAGTTTTCTGGTTCTAATTGTTTTTCAAAAATATGATCCTGTGAAGTATAGTTTTTTCACAAATATATCATAGAAATTATTGCTATTATAATGGATTTTCGCTTAAAAATATTATTTTTTAGGCAATATATTAAAAAATAATATTAAAATTCGATTCTCACAACCAAAACAAAATCGCAAAAATGACAAAGTGGCAAATAAATACAAAATAAATAAAATTTGTATGAAGACAAATATACATGAGGGATATAAATATACAGAAAAATATAATCTATTTCAATGTTGGTTACTTTTATTTATTAGAAAAAAATAAAGAGCTTCATCTATAACGAGCTAAATTGCCCGTTCCAATCTAGTTCGTCATAACCGAACTCCATTGTACATATTAATAATAAAAAAATGTTAAATAAATATTATAAATATATTTCACTTCTATACATAAACAAATATAATGCCGTATTTGAAACAAAATATTATTCGATTTAGAAAATTCTTATTAAAGAAATTTCAGAATTTTTTTTTTTCATAAAAATTTTATAAAACACATTTATTTTTTTTCTGCAATAATGGCAGATGGAATATTATTAATGTTTCCAAAAGTTTGAGATCTCAAATCCAAATCTTTAATAGACTTACCGGCTTTTGAAAATCCTACAATGGCTATAACCAAAATTGAACAGATAAAAAAATCCATGCAATGGACAGACTTCATATTTGTTGTAATCTTGTATTATAAATGTCAAATGACAAAAGACACTGGCACTTTTGTTCTTCTTTTTGTTTTAGTCACCAAATCAAAGTCACTGTTGCTGCAAAAAATATATTTAATTTTTTCTTCAAGTTTGAACTAAAGAGAAGAATGTTTATGGTTGGTGAACGTTCAAACGAATTATGTTTAAAAACTGTTGCAAAAATGTCCTTTTATATGAAAATGACAAAAGGTATGGCCCTAAGCAGCGGCATCTACTCGTCTCAATATGACAACAACAAAAACACACAATATTAGAAAAAAAAAATTAGAAGAAAAAAACAATAGCAACATCGTCATCAACATCAACATTACCATACACATTAACAAATCTATGCAAGCACAAACATGCACACCCACATACACATACACACACACAGTTATTGAAAATAAACAACTACATGTGCAAAAATAAACACACAAACACACACAGTAACAGAAGTATTGGGACTTGTAACACAAACTACCAATTGAAATTCATTTGTTAATGGTTGTTTTTTTGCTTCTCTATTGCCATTTTGCTGTTCTATTCTTTAAAGCCGCAATGAAATACAGACACACACACACCAATACAAGCACTTACACACACACATATACGCCTTATTACAAATACATTAACACATTTTTATTTGTGAAACATATTTTGTTAATAATGAGATGCTTTTGGCATCGATATTTTTCAGTTGTTGATGTTGTTGGTTGTTTGTTCAATTAGTATTTGGTTTAAATTTGAATATTCAATATTGTTCGCATTATTTTTCAAATTCAAATGCTGTTTATTTTAACCACATTTTGCCAATGTTTATTTAAAATATTTTTGCATTAATGTAATATCATCATTATTTTTCTCTTGGATAAAAAGCGCAGGCGTTTTTTTTTCATTTCATTATTTCAAGCAACAGGTAAATGTATACGCTTCCTTATCAACATGTTGCAGATTGAAGCAAAAAAAGTTGCTACACATCTTCAATGTGGAAGTCAACTTAGGAATCTTAACTTTAAAATGTTTATGAATAGTTTTACTGCGAATTTAAGAGATAATGTAATTTTGATAATATCATTTATTGAACCATAAGGTATTTAAATATTCAAAGAATTTTGAGTGCCACTTTGAGTCTCTAACTCACAAAATTTCCAGCTACAGGACACCATTCGCAAAAGAAGTTAGATCCTATTATTAAAAAAATTTCATCCCTGAAAGTATGCTGCAAAAGAAATTGCTGCAGAAATTTCGTAAATTTTCATGTTTGTGGCTTAAGTCTTCGATTTTCAAAAAATGCACTGATTTTTTAAAGACTTAAGATACGAACCCGAAAAATTATAATTAATATGAGATCTTTATCGTTTCAACGGGTTGTTTCATTATTTTTAAATGAAAGAAAAAATATTAAATTTAAACTAAATATAATCAACAAAACACCACGAAGATAGTACCTAAAGGCAGCTTTCAGGGAACTGTTTGTACTTGTAAAATATTCATTTATGCTGTAAAAAAATATTTTCCATTCGAATAGAGCACAATGAAAATTGAATAAAGTCGGACGCATGAATATGTTTCACCTGATCGTTGGAGCAGGGACTAATAAAAGACAGCAGCTTATTGCTAAGAAATGTTAAACTATTAGCTGGTGCCTATGAAATGCCAATTACCCCCGTTCGACATAAATATTTTTAGAAAATTTCTTTTTGATAAAAAATTATATCGTCGGCCTTATTATAATAAATCTTTCTTTTCGTGAAAAGCAACACACCATTAAAAATAACACGTTCTGAAAAAGGCAAAAAAAAAATTTACTTGAAAATGTACAAATTTTTTCAACCCTAAAAAAATTCTCGGAAAACAGAAGCAGGTGGATTTCGGGAAACAATTTTTTTCAAAACGCTACAACACGAAAATGGCTGCATCTATTCAAATGCTTCTTTCATTTTATGATAGATTCGGGAGGTGGTCTATATGATGCCCCGTACAGACATACTTATATACGATTGTATTTGAAAATTTAAAGTTCTGAATTTTTTAAAATATTGGGTACGATTTTCAATTAATTTGTAATTATAAAAAATTAGCATTTAATTTTAACACGAACAATCGTGGTAAAGATATTTGTAATTTTTCCAATTGTTAATAGATTTTTAAGAAACTTAATAAAAAAGATCTTGAAGAGGCATTGATAAATGATTTGAATATAGATTTGTGTTTGCAGAATGTCCTCATTTCTAATGCTTATTCACCGAATAGGAAGCCATTTTCAATATTTTGAGAGGTTATTACACTTTGTGTGTCATTTTAAAAAAAAAATAGTTTTATATTAAATCGCGATGAGGCATTTACCACTGGAAATAGATTTTGTGTCTGCAAAATGTTTAAACTTGTCATATTTTACAATATTTTCATGTATATATTTTTAATAAAAAATATTTTTAAAAACTCGAACAAAATTTTATAGTAATTTAAAATACAAAAAATCAAAAGTTTTAGCAACCAATGAAATGTCGGCATATGAAGAGCTAAAGCCACAACAAACTTTTGATTTTTTGTATGCATTTTGCGAAAGCTCTAATTGTTTCTAACGATTAGTTGGGGAGAATATCCCAAATAATGAATTTTCAATATTAAGTAATTTAAAATTTTAGTTAAAGTTTTGACCTCCAAAGAAATTGGAAAAATGCAGTAAAAATATCGCTTTAATCACTCCATTTTTTCACGCATTTAAAATGATTTTAAAATAAAGTAAAAATAATTTGAAAATACGACAGAAAAAAATTATAAATGGGGTTATAGGAATTATAGTTCCAAAACATATAAATTTTTAAGACTCAAAATGCTGAATGTTATTTGAAACATCATAATCGAGTATTGAAAAATTGCACAACGTTCAATATTTTCTGAAAGATTTTTATTAGTAAAAATTAAGTGTTCGTTTTAAATGAAATGAATTTTCTAACAAAAATTATATATCTATTGAATTCAAAACTATAATTACAATTACGTTAAGCAATTTAGAGCCAGCCAGATATCATGCGGCCAGTAACAACCGATTTGCCACGATCACCGCCAGCTGCAGCACTACTTTGGCCAACTTTGATGGCTGGTTTAGCTGGAGCTGGCTTCTTGTCGTCTGGTTTTTTGTCATCAGGTTTCTTGTCATCGGCTTTCTTGTCATCGGCTTTCTTGTCGTCGGCTTTCTTGTCGCCAGCCTTTTTGTCGCCACCACCAGCACCGTCAGCGGCCTTGGTAGCAGCATCTGTAGCTGGTTTGGCAGCATCTGCAGCAGGTTTGGCAGCAGCATCAGGTTTCGAGGGGGCGGCGGGTGCAGCAGCTTTTGTTGCTGTGGCTGTACCTGCTGTTGATTTTGCTTCGTCAGTTTTAGCGGCTTCCTCCTTTTTAGTTGCTGCTGGTGGTTTGGCTGCCTCTCCGGGCTTAGCAACAGCAGGCTTAGCTGCTGCATCGGCGGGTTTATTTGGTGGTGCTGGCGCTGGAGGTTTAGCATCTACTGGTTTGGCATCTCCAGACTTGCCAGCCGCTGCAGGCTTAGCTTCCTTTGTTTGGGCATTATCTCCAGCTGGCGCTGGTGATGGTTTGCCAGCGGCTGGTTTGGTGGCTTCAGGTTTCGCAGGAGCTTCTTGTTTGGTCTGTGAATATTTGAAAGTGAATATTTTAGTGTAAATTAATATAAGAAAAGGTACCTCCGGCTTCTTCAATGTGGATCTAATTGTTGTGGACTTTTCATCTTTTGTGGTGGCGGTGGTGGCGGTCGCATTGGCGGTTGTGTCTTGTGTTTCCTCGGCCTCCAACTTCTTTTTCATGAATTTGACATAAGCAACACGAGTGGCTCTTGTTACTTCTCCAAGCGTGGGATTGTATTCTAAAAGGATTATAAATTACGTTAAGGATTTTCGTTAGCTCGGATCAAGTTAACATTACCAATTAGTTGATTCTGATTCATTTTAAGACCTTCATTGGCCTGTTCTATAATGTGGCGTCTTAAACTGCGTTGTGAGTGTCTCTGTAGAGAGGACCGCTTCGAACCAATAGGATTAGAGCGCATTGTATTGCGGCGGGCAATGGCATTCCAATCTTTCTCGCTGAGTGAGAAAATATTAAAGTGAAATTAGTTTTAAGAGTAATTGTGGAATTAAAATTGTTGGCCTTCAGCAGACCACATCTTACCCCTTTTGTGATCTTTTCTTGCCAATAGCTTTTGCGACACTTGAGAATATGTCTATGCCGCCATCATCGCTTTTCGCAATTTCGTCTTGTAGCGTTTCAACAAAACCAATCTGAAAATCTTTCAAGATACGACGTTCCATTATTTTACCCTTCTTACCAGCTGCTCCTATAGTCGGAAGAAATAAGTGCATTTAATTTACAGCTTCTCCAAAAATAGCAAAACCCACCAGCACCTGCTGATTTTTTTTCAATATCCGGTACAGTAAATTGGTTGTTGGTGAAAATGTCCAACAATTCGAAACGCAATGAACTGATGTCCTGACGCACTTCAATGATATCATCCTCAGTGATGCCGAAATCATCTCTCTTGCTCTGCTCGGCTGTGATGTAACGGCGTATCAATAGCTTCATGACACGTTCATGTAGAGATTGTGCTTTTTCCTTTGATTTACGCTGTGTGCGTGCAAAGGAAAAAAGACAACTTCTATTAAAAAATTATCCTTAAATCTAATGAAGACGGGAAGGAAGGGTGTGGTATGTTTGTGATTTTCTGCTAGTATCATGGCGCCCAAGGAACATTTTTGTATGAAATCTCTACGGATGTATTTTACGAGGGCTCATTCAAAAGTTAATTAAAGTACAAGTTATATTTTTGTTTTATAAATGAACCACCACTCATCATTAACATCCTTTGTGAACTCCAAACAAGCAAACAAACATATATTTGGCAAGTTTATATATGGAGTGTGACATTAGGTGGGTTCGTGTACTTTTTAGATAAAATTCCGTAAAACGAGGGTAAACTAAAATTTCTCTCTCTATCAGACATACGACTATTTACTCTATATATAACAAATATTTATATGGGAACGAAAATATAGAAAAAAATTACAGCAAAAGAATATTTTTGTTATGGTTTGGCTTCCGTAAATTTGTATTGCGTCAATAGATCCCGGGAATAAGGGAAAGTAAAGTAAATGGTCATAATTTTCTATAGCCAACATCACCACATTTTGGGATAGGAATCCATTGATTATTTAAGATTATCTCAAATAAATTGGCTCCTAGTAATATTATTTTATTTTATGTTTAAATATAAACCTTTAAGGTTTTGTTTTCTTTAAAAAGAACGGTGGTGAAATGTAGAAAACTTTCTCTGGATTAAAGCCGTTGAAAGAAAAAAACAGATATTTTTAATTATTTTTTTCGCATACGTTTCAGAATGTCGTCATAAGAGACTCTTTTCCGAGGGTCATATAGGTAACTATGTGTCGTACGTAAATAAGACGTATTTTATTTCACAACACTTTTTCAATAATTCCACCTTTTTTTTGCTTTTTGTTTTGTTTGCTTGTACGTTTTACAGCTTTTTGACAATTTACACAATTCGCAGAAAATAAAAGTTTGGGATGTTTCGTGAAAGAAGAAGAGTATTCTCTCAAATCCGCTCTCATTTACACAATTTAATAGTACAGGATCGCTTTTGGTACAAATTGGGATCTCGCGGGATCCCAAAATGGATTGAAAAACTATATACATACATAATTTCTGATTGTTTGAGAATTTACCCAACTTGCCCGAAGAAGAAGTATGGGCTTTCTCTTCAAAACCTCTTTTATTTATAAAAATTTCGAGTGCGGAAACGTTTTTTGTGCAAATTGGGATCTAGCGAGATCCCAAAATGGATTGAAAAAAGATATATTATTTTTAAATAAATTGTTGATTTTATTCGACCTTTATTTTTATAAATTAATTGAATTATTTTTTCGAGTTAGAGGTTTTTTGTTATTAACAATATATTTATTTTTCAGTATTTCTACACTCTGTGGGTGTCTTCATCAGGAAATTAAAAATATTTAATCAAATTTGAAACAAAATCAAAAGAAAAAATATTTAAAACATTATTAATTTCCTGATGAAGAAATTAATGTTTTAAATATTTTTTTCTTTTGATTTTGTTTCAAATTTTATTAAATATTTTTAATTTCAATATGTTATTGTTTGTTGTTGGCTTAGCTAGGTATATGCCTGCATTTCATTGGCGCTAACCAAATCATCAGTACCCTTTTAGCCAAATCATGATTGAAAGCATTCAAAGCTCGTATACTTATGCAAACAATTACAAATATATATGAGAATTCTATCAGAACTCTATCATATTTTACTATTTGTAATCAACAAAAACAAAAGTATAAATAGCTATAGAAGCTTTTGTACAATCACAACACAACAAACAATTATAATTGACTTGCGTCCTTTTGTACAAAAGCTTCTATAGCTATTTATACTTTTGTTTTTGTTGATTACAAATAGTAAAATATGATAGAGTTCTGATAGAATTCTCATATATATTTGTAATTGTTTGCATAAGTATACGAGCTTTGAATGCTTTCAATCATGATTTGGCTAAAAGGGTACTGATGATTTGGTTAGCGCCAATGAAATGCAGGCATATACCTAGCTAAGCCAACAACAAACAATAACATATTAAAATAGTTATTTTGGAGAATATCTCGAATAACAAATTTGATAAATATTTTTAATTTCCTAATGGAGACACCCACAGGGTGTAGAAATATTGAAAAATAAATATATTGTTTATAAAAAATTACCTCAAACTCGAAAAAAACAATTCAATTAATTTATATATTATTTTTTTATCACAGAAAAAGCTGAGAAATTCGACCTTAAATCGGTTAATATCAGAAAAAATATATGAAATAAATAATAAGAAAATATATGGAATAAAATAACCATTATTTTCAAAGCAATAAAATAAATTTGAAGGGTAAAGATTATTCTCCAAGCTCAGAAATAATTTTTAATGTAAATTTTTATCATAAAACTAAAATAAATAAAAACCAATGCAGCTAAAGGCACCCCTCAGAATAAGAAATATGTCGGTGTCTTTTCTTTCATTATGTTTTTTTTTTTATTTATTAAAACTTGAAAAATAATCATTATTTTTGCGTTTTCTGCATATATATTTTTTTTACCTTTTTTTAAAAATTCCAATAAATAATTTTTCTATTGTTACATGAATACATATTTGTTAAGAGTTGGTCCCAGAATAATTTCTTAATAATTTCTAGTGAATTCAAAAACTACCCACTTGAAATGTTTTCTTGACTTACAAGATGTCTCTATTTCTACGAATTCTAAGTGTGAAGATTGATTGCAAATAATGAACATTATTTATTTATATTAACCCGGTAATTTCCTTAATACTTTTATTATTTAAATAGTTTTTCAAATATCGTACAATTGTTTAAAGACTTAAAGAAGAGTAGCAACGAACTCTACAAAAGAAGATGAGACTAGAATAATATTAAATTGCTTTTGAATGTCTATTTAGAATTCTCCAAAAGATGTTCTTAATAGCATTCATCTATTTTCAAGTTTCCTATGAAATTATTCTAGAAAAAAAACCACTCACAAAAAAAAAATTCATACCGATTGTGTTGTGGAAATATTATCGATTGGGGCCATTTATATTCTATCTTTTTGACGTTAATTCTCTTAATCACAGTCCGTATTAAAAATGGTTTTTCTTTTGCAAATAATATAGTTTTTTTTTTTGTTGCTATTTATAAAAAGCTTTATTCTGGGAGGAAAAAATAAATGACATCTTTCCCTCGCTTATATAAATATAGATAAATAACTCACCATAAAACTTCTAGAACGTTTTGGTGGCTCTTTACCAAACGCCTTGCGCATCAATTTCACCGATGGAAACATATTAAATGGAGGCGGAACAGTGCCGCCATCTTCAAAGTAGCTCATCCACAATTGGGAGCGAGCAAATTTCCATTCAGTATCGGCACGCTCGGAAATAATTTGATATGAGTTTGACATCATGGCAATAAGCATGTTAAGCAATACAATAATATTGATTACCGAGTAGGAGCCGAACATGAGTAAGGCCCAAAAACGGGTGAAACTTTTAATGCCGGCCAAATCGAATGACACTAAGTCCACCAAGCCGAAAGAGGCCCAAAATAGAGACTGCGAAGTTTCAAATAGACTGTAATAAAGTGAAAGAATTTTAATTAGAAACTAATTAAATTGTTTACGCAAGTCACAGATTTTAATCTTACTTTGAAAATCGCCTCCATATGGTACAAGCCTTTTCTTGATCATCAAAGTCCGCCACATCGGGATGTAAATGGTAACATTTATTTTTCTCCAATTCGGCATAGTACCAAAGTAATTGATTCAGGCCACAGCCAAAGGCGAATAATACCAAAGTATAGATGAAGAAGAATTTTATAATATCAATGATCATGCGTCCCAGTGACACTTGCAGAGGTCCCAAGTGGGGATTTATAGAGAAAATATGTACTAGTTTTAAATAAGAAAATACCATACCCGCTGCAAAGGCACCTTCTGATAACAGCATGGGATCAAAGGGATGCCAATGTTCTCTAGGGAAATAAGGATCGATATTACGATACCAGAGATCGCGCTATAAAAATATAAAAATTAGGAAAACTTTTTTTTTTTACAGCATCGTATGCATCGTATTTGATTCTGTAATTAATTTGATTCTGTAATTAATGAAAATATTTGACAAATTCACTCAAAAAACTAGTTCTACAGAAAACGAGTTCAAAATTCATAATTTACTTGCAACTTTATGAACAAATATTTTTTTACGCAAAATATAAAAAAGGATATGATGAATGATTTGAAATTATTAGTTGTGATTGTTGTAGGTAATGAGCAACTTCTTTGTAATACAGAATCATACTATTACTTTAATTTTTATTATTAAATTACATGCACTATAATCCAAGCAGTGGCTCTGCATAAGATCCATGTAACATAAAACATATTTGAAATGAAGTCTACAATATTCCATAAGTCCGTGATGTACTCAAACAAGCCATCGTCGTATAGTGTTTTCAATTCGCCCAAGATTAAACCTTCCGTCAATTCCGAATGAAAATTTATTAATATTTGTTTATATACATATAAACATACGTTCTTATAATATACATACTTGCTATATAGGTGATTATACCCAATTCAATAGGACCAGGCAGAGAGCCTCTCTCATGCTTACGCCAGTCTGCCAACATTTCAATCATCCAGGGAAACGCTAACAACTCAAACATTATTTGAACAACACGCAGTGAGGCAGCACCCAGTAGCACTATGCATAAAGGATTGAAATAAAGAGTTGTAATACTATTTTTGTTCGAAAAAAAAAAATATTTCAGAAATGGTGGTACACAATCAAATAAAAGAAAACTTGGAGAAAAAATTCATATGGAACTTTGTACCATCAAGGTATGAAAAAATCCTCTCAAATCGGTGGGTATCTTCTATATATCCCTTTTAGAAAAATGATGATTTAAGCTAAACTAAGGAAAAAAGAATAAAAAAAATTAGTCGCAAGATATACACGTTGATTCCTTTTTGTGAAAAACATTTTTTTTCAATTGCAGCAGAGATATGCGTACCACCCATATATCCTGGAACATTATGCCTCAAGCTAAAATAAGCAACAACATATGTAGTTTACAAAAAATTGCCAAAAATCGCAAAATATAGAGTTTATAATTTATGCACTAAATTTTACTGAAATAACAACAAGGATATGTATAGCTAACGCCCAGATATCCTTTTTTTTGAAAAATTATGATTTAAGCTAAACTAATCGTTAAAGAAATAAAAAATTTACTGAATGTCATTACATACTCGTATAGTTTTAATACCACTGCCAGTTCACATCCACTTATCCTCATTCTATTACTACACCTAGAAATTGAAAATATAATGAAGCCATGAGACTTGATCGTCCATATATCCTATAAAATGGGTCCGCTAACTTCTTTAGATATTTTTTAAAACACCTATAAATAATTTTGGTTTTGTTTGAAGATTTTATGAACTCAAAAATGTTTAGAAAATCATGAAAAAGAGTTGTGTTTTTACTGCTCGGAAAATTAAAAGATAAATACAAATACTTTTGGCCAAAATATGGCGGTTCTATTTCCACATTACAACTTTACTAACATTGGTGCCCTTATAAACAAATTTCTGATTCCTACTATAATAACGTTGAAACACACGCTACCTTGATTCGATGCTCCAGTAAATCAAATGAGTTGATCTACTAACTCCTGCGACTCTTCAGTATAAATAGCCAACTTTTCAATAATACTCACTTAAAAAGAACATATAGGAGCAGGAATGTGTAATAAATTTAACAAAAGGTTTCCTCATAAATTTTCCAGCATCTGATTCGGGTGCCATAAGATAATTCATGCTGTTGATAGGGAACATACAACCCAGTTTGACAACCTCTATTATCTGCTGAGAACTTTGTTTGCGACGAAAGCCGGGTAAGCCTTCATACCAAATGGCTGCCAGAAGTTGCTGTACATTGGGATGGGACACAAACTAGAAATAAAAACGTCAAAAATATATTTAAATAGATCTATTAATCGTTTAACAATCTGTTTACCGTTTTTTGCTTATATTTAATAGCCAATTTCAATCTATCTAAGGTCTGCCGCTGACCTGGTGTCCAAATATCAGTAGACGCTTCATGATTGTAGTTTAACATCACTTCCAGTTCCGTTGATGTTCTGGCATGATCTAATAGTGATGTTGCAAACTCTTGTACTCCTAAACGCATTTCCTGTACAACAACAAGCAATTACAATTTAATACTTCTTTTCACCGAATTATGCCTGTTTATTTTCTGAAAAAAAGTGTACAAGTTTTACAGTTTGAACGCTGTAATTTATACAATTTTTGCCCCTTAAAATATTGCACGCTTTTCCTTAGTAAATTTGCTTTTACTAATTGACATTTAATTCTGTTTTCTTTAAAAAAAGCAGAAATTGTCACACTTTCTTTTTTTAGAAAATAAAACACCACAACGTTTTTCAACTCACTGAATACTCAGCACGAAATTCAGATTCCATTGCTTGCAAACGTTTCAATTCCCATGAAAGTTCAAATGCTGTTAGTACGGGATCACGTGAACTAAGTGCTATCAATGAGCTGGCCGAAAGAGCACGAAATGCATTAATACGCGACTGAGAGTAGCGCAAAGAGTCCGATTCCTGTGATGTTACACACTCATCGCAACCACATCTGTAATCAAATAAGGGATGGAGGGTAAGTGGTCTTGTTTTCGTTTTTTTTTGCCAAATAAATTCAATTTGGCTCAATTTAGACCATTAGACTTTTTTTATATAGTCACAAGCATAAGGAGATAAAAAACGAACACACAATCTATATGTTTTTGGTGAAAACGAATTTACTTAAATATTAAACGAAAAAATGTATTGTTTGTTGTGGCTTTAGCTCTTCATATGCCGACATTTCATTGGTTGCTAAACCCAAAACGTCAGTGAAGTTTAAGCAGTTTGAAAACATTCAACCTCGGATGTTTATGCTCATTATTATGTTCATTTTTTTAATGCATTTTGCAAAAGCTCTAATTGTTTCTAACGATTAGTTGGGGAGAATATCCCAAATAATAAATTTCAATATTAAATATTAAACAAAATATTATTTAATAAAACTACATAAATATTTCAAGAGAGTCATTCAAGGTGATAATAATTAGGGAGGTCTTTTAGAGAAGGAGAACTTTGCTTTAATACAGAATTTAAGAAATGGCATTTAATACTTATGAAATTGGCTCATGGTATAATTTTGGGGTACACCATTCCAACAGGTGAATGCAAGAATAAGGCGGCGAGCCCTAGTTTCCACTTGATCAGTATTTCGATTTGCAAGCTCAGACTGGGGTTTTATATATTCCCACAGAACATAATATAATGGCGTTCAACCGCCAAATTTTCACAATAAATACGACAATATATCATATAGGATGTTAATTTACAAGTAACTAATAGTTTATCGCCGTAGATGTACGGATATACAGGTATATACCCAAAGAAATAATCTAATAAATTGACCTAAATCACTTTTCCAAAAAAAAAAAACGTCGCATTAAATATACGGAAAACTCGTCGCATGTTGGTTTTCAAATATATAATAGTTTTCAGATTATTAGAAGAGTCATAAAACTATACATATCATCAGAACAAAGAAATTAATCGGAATATATCGCCATAGTGGCAAGATCATTATAGATATTTCCTAGTCGTCATGTGAATATAATTCGTTCATCAACAACGCTGCATGGTAATTTAACACACATTTAGGGAGTCTTATACATGGCTGTGTACACAATGCATAAGTGGTGTTTAGTCTGGCTCGAGTTCGAGTACAGCGGTCATGTATCATATTTTACCACCTTTCAAATGGCTGTTAATAGTATTTACGATTATCATATATTCAACACACTTGCGTAGGAAAATTCCAGAGTTCCGCTTTTATAGTGTAATTATCTTCTCCTAGTTCTTCCTTAATAGAAATAATTGAAAATAATTCTGGAAAAAAAATTCTGGTCAGTTTAAAACCCAATGTAGCCTACTTCTAGTTTATATTTTATTACCAGAAAATATTGAAATAAGTTTTAAATATTTTTTTGTTGAAAATAGGTCCACAAATGACGGAGTTGCACTATAATCATTATTTGGAGCGGCCATTTTGTCCGTCACACGCTCACGGAAATTTCTGTGAAACGAAACTACACCAAGCTCTACTTTTCTCTAACGGTCCATAAATGAGGAGTTATACGTGACTCAATATTTCTGGGAGGCATATTACAAGCAAACCCCTTTAAATGAAAAAATTATTTTGAAAATCGTTCCATAAGTGGAGGAGTTATGCGATAATAAAATGAGTTGTTAATATGAATTGATAAACTCAGTATTCGATCTTGAGCCAGATCAATTGGTTTCGGTTTAACAATCAATTAACACTGAGAAAGTAATTTTTAATAAAGTAAAAAGTATGCAAAAGGGGGCAATCTTCGGTTATGCTTATCTTGGAGCCATTTGCGTAGCTAGAGAATTATCTTGGGGGTATATACAATTCTACAGAGTACTAGAAACATTCGAAGAAGAGAAAAATCATGTCATTTATTAAAAATTTTATTAGAAGGGAGAAGTTCTGGCGGGGCTAAATTTCTTCTGGGATTGGCTATATCTACGCCTATGTTTAAAGCTTAAATTTTTATTATTGGAGTTTTTTTTTCGAAACGAATATCTTCTATTGGCTTCCTATCATTTCATTCAATTTTAGTTAATTTGTTTGCTTTTAGACTTTTTCTCTATCAATCGAACGATTTAATTTGAACAATATTTTTGGATTTTAAAATTTAAATAATAAATCTTTTTGAAAACTTTAAATATAGATTTTTTGATTTGTTTGTTTCTACGACACAAGTTTTTATTCGCAGTTTTGATTCCTTTTCAGTGAAGAAGTTTTAGAAGTTTTTGAAATATCTCAAGTTATTGCTTAAGGTTTTATAATTTTTAGCTGAATTTCGATTATTTTATTATTTTTTCCCGTTCCAGAATTTTTATTAAAACTTCTTTCTACTGTAAGTGATTCTTAAGGTGAATTCACCCATTCGTTCAGAACGTTCCGAACGATTTTTTTATATGTACTTTGACGTCCCTATTTTGAGAAAGAGAGTAAATTTAATGCGGAACAACAACAAAAATTTCGTTCAGAACGAATGGGTGAATTCACCTTTAGAGTTTCTAACTCACACTAGTTTAGTTTACAAAACTGCTAGTATATTTAAATATTACATATATTAAAAATATTTAAAAGAATTATAAACAAAATTAATGAAAAAATCCACTTGAAAATATTCTTTGGCAACATTGTTTATAAACAAAAAATAAACAACAGCTGATACATAAAAACGGAGAGAAATTTTCACATTTTATCAGGTTTTTCCGCATCGCAATATTACATCAGCTGATTCGTAATGTACACATTTATGAAGTCATATTGATCAACGATTGTACAATTTTAAATTATGACTGCGTATTATTAGAGCATATAAATTTTTTGAATAAAATCATGTTTCATCAAATAAATTTTAACAATAAAAAATGTTACTGCGGCTTAAGTGCATTTATGCCACAATAAAATAATTTCAAATCAACACAGAATTATCTCAGGAGGGAGTGAAGCTTACTTGAAGCTCTTAGCCTCTAGGGAAAACACTAACCGCATATTAGAAATTAAATTAACATAATTGTGTCTAAGTAAACAGGCTTAATAAAATCTTTTTGTAAAAGATTTAATCCGAAGAGAAGTGATACATTTTAAAAGTTTCTCACAATTCACTGGAATTTACCTTTCGCCATATTCGCACAATTAAAAAAGTCTACTTACTTGACATCATGAGGCATTGGCAAGGTGGCGCCACGATCCAAAAGAATTTTAAGAATTTCGTAATTGTTACGATGTGCGGCCAAAATTAATGGCGTTATATCTGGTGTAAATGTCGACTTAGAACGATCTACAGCCTCCCAACTCTAAAAGGAAAAACACAAAAGTTCAAAATTTTTTCTGATTTAGCAAGAAAAGCCATGCTTATGCTTAATTACTCACATAAGGTGTGCCTTCTTTGTGATGTGTTTCTTCCCATTGTAAGAGCTCCTCTACAGCTTCAACATATTCCTCTGAAATTGCATGCAACAAAGCGTCTCCCACTTCGATGCCTTCCTCCAGCAGAACCATCATTAAATCAAAATTTTCATTTTCAATCGATGATTGTAAGGCCGATCGATTCATCGGATCTACACAATTAATATTAAACTTATCGGGCGATTCCTTATTTTCTTCAATTATGCTATTATTTATGGTAAAGCAAGGAAAACTGTTAATTGATTTAAATAATGCAAATTGATTAGATGTTCAACTTACGCTTTTACACCTGCTATGTCACCACGTTCACACGCCAGAATAAATGATTTTTCCACTTCCGTTAATATGTATTCATCGCCAAATTGTATGTTGTAAGTTTCTTCCTTATTATCTCCTTTTTCCGGATCCGTGGCCATGTTTATTTCCTCTTATTTTTATTCTATTTGATATTTATATGTGTTTTGTTGTTGTAGTAACATTTGATTTAAGTCCAAATAATTGAATCTCAATTATTTGATAAAGTTTGAGCCAAAATTTTTCAAGAACCCAAGTAAATTTTTTATTTGAAATAAAAATATCAGTATTAACACTCGTAGTAAATTAAGGGCTGTCGTAAAATTCATTTAAGAAGAAATCTTGATAGATTATTTGTACTCAACATTTTAGCTGACAGTGATTTGTTTTAATATTCAGTAAATTTTAAGTAAATTTTGTCAAATCTTTAAATTAATAAACTTAATTTATTTTTAAAGCTTAAGGTCTTTTTAATTCTTATTTAAATTAAAAAGACCTTAAGCTTTAAAAATAAATTAAGTTTATTAATTAAAATAAAAACGGTAAAAAAACTAGAACGTATATTAAATCTTTCAATGTATAAACAAGAGAAACATTAATCCGTTTTTTTTTTATTTTCAAGCTTAAGATCTTTTATTTTTTTAAAAAATTTAATTAAAAATAACTATCAATATTTCGATACTCATTGAGTATCATCTTCAGGACAATTCTCTTTTTATAAATAATAAAATTAAAAAATTAACATTTCAAAAAATGAAAGAAAGAGAAAAAAATTTTTTGTTATATATGAAAAAATATATACACACATGTACACAATAATAAATAGTTTTTTTTGGAAAAACACATACATATAAATAATAAAAATAATTATTTAGAAACATGTATGTACTTATATATAATTTGTTTCAGTGTTTAATATTGAAACATATTCAAAGTTCGGATAATGATTACATTGATGACAATGTAAAGACAATGCCGTTCTCTGTGAACTGTTTGCTCTATTTTTCTGATCAGACTTATGTCCTGCAATTCTAACTTTTAACTTATTCTTTGTTGTACCTACATATACCTTATCGCAATTATTACTACTATTTCCATCGCATGGTATTTTGTATATAACATTAGACCTATCTAACTTATGTATTCTATCTTTTGTTCTACTAAATAATTTGTTTAATGTGTTATCCGTTTTATAAGCCATACTATATTTTTCTTTATCATATATTCCTGTTCTCTTTAGACGTTCTGATATACCTGGTATATAGATCATTCCTTTATAAGTTTTTTTGTGCAATACTATTTGTTACTCTTTCTCTCTTATATTTATACTGATTAATTAGTTTATATATTAAATGCAATGGAAAATCATTATCAATGAGAATATTTTTAATCTTTTCTTTATTATTTTTATGAAATTGTATAGGGTGTTTTTTATTGTGGTATAGAACTTTAAGTTGGCATCACTTTTTTAACTGGCGGCCATTTTGTCAGCTGTCAAGTGATTAATATTTAGTTTGGTTTGCCATTTCATCGTGAACAGGTTGACAAAAGAACAACGCTTGCAAATCGTGCAAATTTATTTCGAAAATAATGGTTCAGTTCGCGAAGTTTACCGCAAGCTCCGTCCATTTTATGGTCGACATAATCGTCCATCAGAGCAATTAATTCGGTTAATTGGCAATTGGCCACCAAGATCGTGTGATTTGACACCATTGGATTATTTTCTTTGGGGATATGTGAAGTCGCTCGTCTACGCCAACAAACCAGAAACGTTAGAGGACTTGGAAGCCAACATTCGTGGCGTTATTGCCAACATACGGCCCCATATGCTCGAAAAAGTGGTTGAAAATTGGACCTGTAGAATTGGCTTTATTCGAGCCAGCCGCGGCGGCCACATGCCCGAAATCATATTTAAACGTTAATGGCATAAAATTATCCTTCCAATAAAGCCAAATTGATGGACATTAAAAAGATTTTCTTGTGTTTTATTTCAATTCGAAGTTCTATACCTCTAAATCGAGAATACCTTTTCAATATTAATAATGACTCTCTTGCTATGTTTAGAAAAATAAATAATAATTCTTCCTGATGCTGTCGGTTTTTGATACCAATCACATACTAATCTTCCATTATTTCTTATCACTAAAGTATCTAAATATGATAATTTTGAATTGCATTCTTTCTCAACCGTAAATTTAATAGATTGATTAAATCCATTCAACGTTTCTAAAATTCTATCTACTTCACTCTCTGAAATTATACAAAACAAATCATCAACATATTTAATCATAATTTTTGGTTTAATATCCATCTTCTCAATGCATCTATCAAGTAATTCTTCCATAACTATATCTGCTATTACTGGAGATGCTAGTGATCTCATTGGTAAACCTACTCGTTGTATATAAATTCTTCCATCTGTTTGAAAATATCTATTATCCTCTATGCAAAATTTTAAAATACGTAAAAATAATTCTTTATCTATTCTAATATACTTTTCTAATAAAGTCCATTTTTCTTTTATAATATTAATAGAAAGATCAACTGGTATACTTGGAAATAAGGATACTACGTCAAATGAAATCAATTTTTCAGTATCCTGTATACGTTGGTTGATTATTCTATTTTTAAATTCTATGGAATTTTTATACCTAGACTCTTCTGTTATTTTCTTTAAAATATCTGTAATATATTTACATAGATTATAAGAAGGAGAATTTATAAAGGAACATATTGGTCTCAAAGGGAACGCTTCTTTGTGAATTTTCGGAAGTCCGTATAATCTTGGTGCAATTGCAATGTTTGTTTTAAGGCTATTTTTTTCACTATTTGTAATTATCTTCTTCTCAAAAAGCTCACTAACAATGTCATTATTAATTTTCTGTAATTTATTTGTAGGATCTCTGTTAATCAATTTATATTTAGTTTCATCTTCAACAATATTATTTATTCTTATATTATAATCTTCTCTATTAATGGCTACAGTTGCATTTCCTTTATCATTTTATAGTTGTAAATATGTATGTATGTATGTTGGAGAACATTTATATAAAGTATATGTCTACTCCTACATACATGTTTATATATAAGTACATATACATGTTTCTAAATAATTATTTTTATTATTTATATGTATGTGTTTTTCCAAAAAAAACTATTTATTATTGTGTACATGTGTGTATATATTTTTTCATATATGACAAAAAATTTTTTTCTCTTTCTTTCATTTTTTGAAATGTTAATTTTTTAATTTTATTATTTATAAAAAGAGAATTGTCCTGAAGATGATACTCAATGAGTATCGAAATATTGATAGTTATTTTTAATTAAATTTTTTAAAAAAATAAAAGACCTTAAGCTTGAAAATTAAAAAACGAATTATTATAAAAGAGGTCAAAAATATAGATACATTATTACAAGAGAAACATTTTTAACATTTGCTACAATTATTTCATTAATTTATTGGACATGCGTCACTAATTCTCAATTATTTATTAGAAATATTTATATAAAGATACAACATTCTAAACGTTGTTAAATGATAAATATGTCAAAGATTTACCTCAGCATCGGTCATAAGACCTAACCTGACAGTGCTCTTCGAACTGAGTGAATAAAGACATTCACCACCGCCTCCATCGCCCCTTTCAGAGGCGCATATGGGGTGAGGATCGGCATGTGCCCCAGCTAGAACCGATATGGTAGCAAATTCTGTACAGGCTGTAGAACCATGTAGAGACACTTTGCTGAAGTGCTAGAGCTATCATCCTATCACCCCAACGGGCCAGCTGTAAAAAGTCCTCCTATCGTGGACTACTCACCAATCGTAACCACCAGAGCAGCATTGTCGAATAACAATGGCACCTAGAGATATACGGCCTGAAGAGAGTATCTAAATCACGATCGCTAGCACCACATTGCGACCCATAATAACTCTTCCTGCGTGTCTTTGGATTTTAATAACACCCACCTCGTGATCCTCGATGGGACCTCACCAATACCCAGTCTAGGACAAGTCCCAGGGGCTATTGGTTCCCGTATTACCAGATAGGATCTCCTGTCGGCCTTGTGTTAAACACACCTCCGATTTTAGGTCTTGTGCATACCTGGGCCATCGGTGGCACTCCTATTCATACTAGCGTAGGCAAGCATTTTTCCTTAAATATGCACGCCCGTTACCCTGTTATTTCAGGGATTGCGCATTTACATTTTAAGATTTATGGGTAACTGGCCAAAGGTCAAGGCCTGAAAAGACCATATTACCCATCAGGACGAGTGACAAAACCACTTTTACCTTTAATTTCTTGCATGCGCGCCCGTTACCCTGTTATTTCAGGGATTGAGTAGTAACATGCAAATTTTTAGGAGTTATCACCAAAAAGGGCTAGGTGTGGAAACCTGATAACCCTATACCGCAGGAAGCACAACACCAAGCCACCAGGACAGGATGTATAATTCGTGCCCCCAGGGGGATTAGAGGATAAATGAGTGTTAAACATATAAGTGACATAGACATTAAGCAAAATAGTATTAAACAGAAAACGAGAAACTTGAGATTTCGGGACAAAAACACATTTAAAAAGGCTGAACTGATAATATTGATTAAATTGTAAATATTTAATTGAGACATTATCTCTAATAAAATACTTTTTATATGTAATTGAAGAAATTGATACTGCGATGTTTTGTATATGAGTCACATAAAGCTTGGTTTAAGCCTCAGTTTATCAAATGTATAGTTTTAAATTTATAATCAGGATATATTGGCCTACAAAAACCTTTCTGGAGGTCCATTCGTTGTTCATCTCAGAGTTTTGAAGAAATTACATAATTTTATTACGTTTCTTACAATTCAAGTGAATAAAATCCAATTCAGCCACCACCCAAAAAACTAAATATTTTTGGCAGGACATAAGTAACGAAAGTCCTGTAAAAACGGAAGCACCAGATGAATGCAAATTTAATACTGAACGGTCACTTTACCTTTATTTTACACAAAAAGAGAAAGAAGAGTAACGACAAATTTATTTAATATCGATCTTAACGAATGAAACTTATCATATAATAATTTGTTTCATATTTCTGTGCAAGGTTTCTTAAAAAAATCTGTCCCACAACGCAAATTTTCGAGGATTTTTTTAACAGCCTTCAAAGACAATTTATGAGTAAGAGGTTTGCAAAGTCGCAATGGTTGAGCAATTTGTGTTCCATCACAGAAGAGACAGCAACCAAAGAATAATTCTAAATAATAACATTAATTTTCTTTGAACATTTAAAGGCTGAATTGTGAAAAATTTGTTCCACTTTTCATTGAAATTGTCGTGGCATTTGTTTGAAGGCCAAAAGCCATAAGATGTTCATTGAAATTTTGTACTTGCAACAGAGTAAGCATCAACGACCATCGATATACGTACTTATATATAATTGTCAAATAGTCCAAGAAGTTTTATTAAGACAAATGTGTTTTCAAATGAAGAACAATTCTTCACCTTTGGCTAGACTAAAAACGAAATCAATTTGGTACATTTTTCTTTGTTATTTAAATTTAAGTAATTTTTTGAATTGTATTGGCTAAACTGAGAATTTAGTTTATCTGGCCCAAGTTCGAGTCCTGAATATTAAAATGTCAACATAACGGCTTTGTTAGTTCTACAATAGAAAAGGTGAATTTTTTAATTTCTCGGGCTATGGGCATTCGATTAGCGATTTTCTTTGTTTTATGTCGACAAACTTGTCTTGAACATATTTTCTAAGTTGAGTTTGTTTGTGAGAGGCACAACATTTAGACGTGGTTTGCTTGTTTGGCGATTATCTGCATTGGAAAAAATGGATTAAAAAATTGGCATAAAATTTTGATTAAAAAGCACTTGAAATCTTGAGAGTGGCATATTGTTATTGTACTCTTAGTCAGAAAAATGTTTACAAGTGGTACAAGTTTTTCAAAAAAGATCGAGAAGATGTGAATTACGACGCTCATCCTGGAAGCCCCATCACATCAAAAACTGATGAAAATGTTAAGAAAGTGAGGAAAATTGTTATGGAGAATCGTCGAATAACTGTTCAAAAAGTTGCAGAGGATGTCGGCATATCGGTTGGCTCATGCCATACAATTTTTTCGCAAATTTGGGCGTCAAGCGTGTGGCAGCGAAGCTCGTTCCAAAACTGCATTGGAATCGCTCGTATAAACACATTCATTGTGCCTGTAAACACATTCATTGTCCGTATAGAAAAACAAAAAGATGCAAATCTAATGAAGTTGTTTGATGTGCTGTTTTGTAAGACCAATATAACTATATTTTTTGTAATTTAGATGTAAAAAATACAACTGAATTCTTGAAATTCTCATATGTTTTTATGTTTTATGGTATCTTATTTAAAATATAATGGTTGAAGTCTACTGGTGATTTGGTTAGCGCGACTGAAATGCAGGAATATACCCAACTGAAACCATAAAAGATAACAAAAATAATAAAAATATAATTCTCCTTTAGATCTTTTGGTAGTGTACTAAACTAGTAGTTTCAGGAGCACAGGTTCGATTACTACCAAAGACTGTGGGTGGTTCTTCGGACAAGCCAAAAAAATAAATTTGCAGCTTGTATAAAAAAATGGAACAAAAAAAACGATAACATCAATGAGGGGTGCTTTTCGTTGTTTTATCGATGGAGAGGGCTCTAATGATTCCCAAAACCCCCCAATTTAATGAAAGTCTGAGGAGGTTTGAACATTACAGAAGAAGCATATCGATATTAAGCCACATTGATGAGCCTTAAAGAAAATTTCGCCAGAAGACTACATGTGAATATGACAGCAAAGCCATTGTGATCATTTGACAAACGATTTAATCCATACACAATTATATTCCATTTATTTTTTAAAAAAAAAATAGTTATTATTGATATTTATTATTCGGGATATTCTCCCCAAATAATTGTTAAAACCATTAAAGTTTTTGCAAAATGCATTGTTTGTTGTGACTTAAGCTATTCATATGCCGACGTTACATTGGTCGCTAAACCAAATCGTCAGCGAAGGTTAAGCAATTTGAAAACATTCAACCTGGAATGTTTATGCCACACAAATCAAATACAATATGAGAATTCAGTATTGTACATAACAAAATACACAATCATAGTAGGCTTAGAATGCTTTTATACAAACAACACAACAAAAAATTACATATATTCAAACAATAACCGCCCGTTGGTCGTTAATGAAAAAAAATATTTATATTAAAACTGTTTAAAGTCTCCCAAATGATTGTTAAGAAAAATTTCATTTATTTGCATTTTATTGGCGCTACCAAATCATCAGTAGACTTTAGCCATATATGATCCAAAAGCGTTCAAACTCGTGTGCAAAATGAGAATTTCAAGAATTTAATATAATATTTTTCTACTTGTGAATTACACAAAATACACCCATTAGAATTTTCGTATGACTTGTTTGCTCTCGGTATACAATGGCTAAAGTCCACTGATATTTTTTTCTTTCAATAGCGTTTTCTTTTCTAAAAACCATGCCTTTTTAAAGAGAAAAAAAGAAATTTAGGACATTTAGTGTTAAATAAATTTTTATAAATTAATTTTAAATTGATTGTCAAATGTTGTACTTCTTCCAGACAAGAAAACTTCAAAGATGTGTGGGTAGTGGCAGATATTTTTCAAAAAATTCTAAAGAAATACGAAGGGATTACGACAGTATGTTTTATCCTTTAATATTTTAGGACATTATTTATTTGGTTACTTTTTTAAATTTTTATAAATTATTTTTGAAATGTATTGCACTTATATATAATTGAAATTAACATCCTTTTTCTGCGTTTTTGTTTTCTTTTTGCGCTTTTGCTGTAAAATATTCAATAATAAGAGACTTTGAAGATTTCCTCGGCCATTTTTATTTGTTTTAAAAAATTTTATTTTCTTAATTACTTTTTAATTATATTTTTCTAACGCATTTTGGGCACTGTAAAAGCGTTTATTGGATCCTTTTATATCCTTTTGCAATTCATCCAATATTCTTTCACTAGCTTGGGCTTATCCTTAATAAAGGAACATTTCTCAAACACTTTCACTTTCACTTTCAAACTTTTTCCATTAAATATGTTAATTATCCAAGAGTTCGCGAGGAACTGTTCGCATATTGCTCAAGTACTTTGCTATAAGTATGTTATTAATTACATTAGTTAGTTTTTGGTTTAAAAAAAATAGACTATTGTTAGAAACACAAATAAGAAAAACAACAAGAAGGCCTGTCACCATATAAATAAAGAACGAATGTAAAAAATGTCACATTTTTTCTATGTAAAAAAAATTATTTTTATGATATTGTAAATGGTGATTTTTTTAGCAATTTTTTTTTTGACAACACTGTTTCTAAGAGCTCAGCTGTTTTCGTGTAACATGTTACTGTTGGACATGTTCACTTTGGTCTATAACTTACGATGAATCGAATTACAAACGAACAACGCTTGCAGAATTTTATCAAAATTCATGTTCGGTTCTCAGAAGCTCATTTCTGGTTGAATGGATACGTGAATAAGGAAAATTGTCATATGTGGTGTGAAGATCAGCCAGAAGCATTGGAAGATCTGCCAATGCATCCCTAAATATGCACTATTTGGTGTGGATTATAGGCCGGTGGCATCATTGGACCGTGCTTTTTCAAAGACGAACGTTACGGTGAATGGCGAGTGTTACCATGCGATGATTACAATTTTTTTTGCCCAAAATAGAAGAGCTGGACTTGGCTGACATGTGGTTTCAAGAAGACGGTGCCATATGTTAGAGGGTATCTGTTAAGGCTTATGTCTATCAGGACTTGCCCGCAATGGAAGCCAACACTGAATAACTTATTCGAGATATACGGGCCGATATGTTGGAGAGAATATGCCAAAATTGGACCAAACTTATGAACCATTTGAGGCATAGTCGCGCTTAACATTTACATGAAATCATCTTTTAACATTGAATTATTTAGATCGTTCTATCGACTCAAGTGAAGATCTCATACATTTCTCGAAATTTTATGTGTTTTTTTTTATGAAATACGAAAGATCTTAAAAAATCACCCTTTATGTAAGAATATTTTCTGTTTTGCTTCTTCTATTAGTTTTAATTACAGTTTTAAACGGTAAAAACTACGATTCATTGAAATATTCGGTCGTCGTTGCAAATTTGTATGTTTGTATTTCACGTGAGAATTGTCATTTATTCTATATTGATCCAAAGAAGCCTTAGAAGGTGATTTAGAAAACCTCGTTGTAGGAAATTTTATTATTTTTATGCTTTTTATTTTTTGCCTACAAGAAA
This sequence comes from Germaria angustata, assembly GCA_963681545.1. Lineage (NCBI taxonomy): Eukaryota > Metazoa > Arthropoda > Insecta > Diptera > Tachinidae > Germaria > Germaria angustata. The sequence continues at coordinate 53,470,396 of OY812998.1, read as the reverse complement.
ATATTTCCATGTGTTTGTTGATGTATAATGCAATTTGTCTTGTTTTATTTAATTTTTGCACTTCGAACGATAAATATTTCCCATAAATTTCATTGAATCGAAAATTATTTATAAAACGGATTTAGTACTTGAGCTATTTTTTTTGCGATTGGACCAGCACTCAGGGGATGACCCTTATTTATACAAAGCATTGTGCTGGAACTAGGAAAATAGGTTATGAGAGGGAGGATAGCAGGAGTAGTGTTAAGAGACATTCGATTTGAATCTCTCCACACTGTGGATGACAGGAAGGATATATGTAGGGATATCGTTCCATATACGAGTCGTTCGACTAAAGAACGAATTGTCTCTGTAATGCATAGAGCGATTCCCTGATATAACGACTACAAATAAATGTGCCCTTAGTGAAGAACGTGTTGTTAAGAATTTGCTCATTAGAGAACATTCCATTGAAGTAAAGAAATAACATCGAAGACAACCCACAATCCAGTGAGTCAATAGAGTTGGCTACAAAACTGTCACCAATGGGACTCTTCGCCCTCTCTTATATGCTGTCGGATAACTTCGAAATATACTTTGCTGCACCAGCCCATACATGAGGGTTGTATTCCATTTTCGGTTGGATTTAGGTGGTTTACATTGTAAGGATATCAGAAGGAGTAAGTTTTTCTTACACCGTTTAAAGCAACCCAGGCTCTTGAATGCTTCTTTAGCGATATGGAAAATGTGCTCAGTCCATCGAAAATCGTGCTGAATTTTCTTGCCGAGAACATCAAGAGCTTCTGATTCCTCAGCATTTATATCACCCATAGTTACAAATGGATTAGCATGTATGGTTGGTCATACGTTTATGCGTATGGTATATACATCACTGCGTCTTACGAGCATTCAAATCAACTCGATACGTATGACCCCATTCAGAGAATATTAAAAGATGTTGTTTAAGCGTATTATTCACAAAGGGCTCTTAACTTTAAAAGGGTATTTTAATACGAAACGTGAGAGCCACCTTCAATTAAAATATAAAAAAATTAAATATACAAAACAATTATATATTTTTATTCAAACACCAGGAATTTTTTTATAACACATACTTGTAGGCTACCACAGGTCTTGGCCGAAACTATGCGGGGGCACTTGATATATCCTTTATGAAAAAATTGGTGACAATTTTTCTAAATTTAATCATGGCATGTTGGAGTGGTAAAAAAAATTACAAACGGTGACAAGTAAAAGCTTTACGATATCCAGAAGTAGTAACGAGTTCAGAGTTTTATTATCTGACATCCAGATAAGCTCGTCTTTCATTTGCGACTTATCACAAAGTAATTGAATGGTAGCAAGCGACATTTTACAAGTCCATCACCATACCAGAGTTACAAGTTTTGGGTCAGTTGTCTTCTTCTTGGGGTAAACAATAAATTAAATTCATCTTTTGTTAATAACAAACTTCAGTAAATCTCTATTATTTTCCTAACAACGATTCTGTTAAGCTTATAATTATAAAGTTATGTTAAGATATTTAAAAAAAAATAGAAAATAGAAAATAGTATTTTCATTTGACTTTGTTGTTGTTGCTTATTTTAATGTTGTAATCCTCAAATGATGCATGTGGAACATATTATTTTCGTTTGCTTTTAAAATAGACTTCCGCCAGACAATTGAGAATTGTTGAAACTTGTTTGGCTTCATCGCCGGGTTGGCAAATATACAATGAACATTTTTTAGTACCAAAATAATACACAGCAAAGGTAAATAAACTATAGAAGTAAAAAAAAACATTCTAAAAAACGGAACAACAATACATTCTAATCGTTGTTATTTCCTTTCTCATATCGGTTATGTAGGTCAAGAGGCTTTTCTGTTTTGCTATTTCCAGTTTTAATAATTAAATGAAGGATACTTAATGATATTTGGTGGTGAAAAGGAGAGGTTATAGGTTATTGATACATTTACCATGTATAGATTTTCAAATGCACTCCATAATGAAATCTTATCTAGTCGAATAAGACGTTTGCGAACACACAACAGGATTATCGGACAAATTACGTATTATGCCGATTTTTAATAGTAAAAAGAACAAAAGTTCTAGTATTGCCTAAAGATGAATTCAAAAACTAAGAAAACTCTCTTAATAAAAACAAATTTAATCGGGCTTGCTTGGAATTAGAACATTTTTTATTATGAAGGCGCGATAAATAAATTAGACTATTACTTAGCGGATCAATTTCGTTTTTGTTCAGACTTAAAAAAAAAAACAATGACAACTTTTTTCTCTCATAGATTCTGACTGACTGGATTTGAACATGTTCACTGAATTTGATTAAAACATATAAAATTAATAATCCTACGATTTATTTTAAAGTATTACAGGTTTTTTGCTGCGTCCTCCTTATTCTTCAACTTTAACTTCCAACAAATCCTGCTTATTTCCAAAAGACTTTATTGAGGACTTCTTAAGGAAACAGATTATTCCTAATTACATATAATTGTATTAGTTGAAAGGGTTATATAAAAATAACTAGTTCAAACTAATGAATTATTTTTCCCTAAAAAAATTAACTGAATTCAAATATGATCGTGATGTAACAATTTGTGAGTGCATTCATTTTACAAAAAATATGAATTGAATTAAAATTTTAATGAATCTATATATGTATATAAAATTGGATGTGTGTATGTATGTATGTATGTATGTATGTATGTATGTATGTATGTAACGCAATGGCTCCAAAACGGCTGGGCCGATTTTGACGAAATTTTCAGGGAACCTTCAGAATACTCGGGCGGGTGACACTGTGAAGATTTTTTATTGGCCGATTTCTGTAAAACTTTTTGTCAGTTGTTCGTATTTTCGAGGAGAAGGTTTTTATGGAAGAAAATTTTAGAAAATCCCTCCGGAAAAGTCGGAAAATTGGAAAAATCTAAAATCGAGTTTTTGTATGAAATTTTGTTTGAAAATATTACTTAATGGCTTTTCAAATTAAAAAATAGAAAGTTTGTCTGAAGGCTTAAAATTGGGGCGAGGCGAAGTTCGCCTGGTCCGCTAGTTCCTTATAAATCAAATATTTTTGAATCATTAATTTTTTAAATATATAAATTGAATTCTAAGTTGTTTAAAGCAAAAAAACAGAAATTTTCAAACTTTTCAAAAATTTGTTTTTGTTTCTTATAAACCCTTTTCTAAATCAAATAAAAAATTTTCAGAATAAGAATTTTTGAAATTGCTATAACAAAAACGAAATTTTAATTTCGAAATTTTGGTTTTGCCTTAAATTTTTTTGGGCGTGTAATGAATTAATTCAAATTTTAAATCAATTAATACATATATATTGAAATTTTGAGAAATTTAAATTTTATTTTTGTTTTAATTTTAAGTTAATTAAAATTTTAATTTAATTCATATATTTTGAATGTTGAAATATTAATAATCCCAAAAAAAATCGTAGGTTAGGTTAGGACATACACTTAAGCCAGTGAAGGCTTGTTGTGCGCTCCCTTTATTTATCAAACACAATCAGTCAGTAAATCATAAAATTGTAAATCATAAAAAAATAATTAAAGTTTTATTTCAATTCATATTTTTTGTAAAATGAATGCATTCCTGAACTGCGAATTCATTATGAGTACATTAATATTCTAATTCAATTATTATTATTATATTTTTTTATTTAGAAAAATGAAGGTATTCAAAATATTGCAATTCATTGCTTCATTTGAAAAAGAATCATTCCTTTACATCTCTGTTACTTGATAATCCATTTTAAATAATAATAAACTGACATTTTCAGTCAAATTTGTTTTTTTTTAAATTGATGTTTTCTGGTATATTCCCATGTAACAATATACTTCCATAGGTATACGTAATATGCATATAATACGAATAATTCTACGTAACGTAGTTTGTTATTTTGAAAACCATGATCGCAAAAACAGCATAAGAGTTTTCTGAGTTTAATTTGTTGATTAGAAGATCAATATTTTTAATTTTTACTCCCGCCTAAGATATTTTTCTCTCTAAGATAATTTTTAGGCTTTATTTTCTACTTAGAAAAATATCAAAATTTCAGTGTTATTTTTTTATAAAAAAAAACAAAAAAAACTTTTGTAATTTTTTTAGCCATAGCAGAAAGAGCATTTACAGTACGACCACACGGGCAATCTGTTGTGTCTTAATACTAGAAATAACGCCGGCAGAATTACGTCATCAAATTGCTTGCTTTCAACATTGTTGTGTTGCTGGCGAACATGTAAATATCTTAGAACATAAATTTGCAGATTTCGGTAAAGAAGGTTGTGCGTGTTTTATATTATTGTGAGTGTTATATTTTTTATTTGAGTGTTATATTTTTTATTATATTTTTTATTGTGTTAAAAATGAGTACCACAATAAGTATTTTATTTTAAACACGTCCACCTCTGACCACTCCATTTCTTTTTTTAATGAAGTGAAAAATGTAAATGCAAATAACAGTTAAATTTTTTTTATATATTCACCTTTTTATAATTATATGCACTTTTCTTTTAAAAATTTATACGTTTGTAGCGTAGTTTTTAATTATTTTTCCCTCTAAATATATGATTGTACATAAACGTGAATAATGACAACTGAATTTGACAGATTGTGTTCAGAGATAATTGCTCAGCAATATCTTCTAGCAATTATTGCTAAACATGTGTTTAAAGACATATTCGTGCGGTCTACACGCAAATATCTTGTGTCGGAAATCGATTTTGGCAGTTGCCACGGCAATAATTGCCAATCAGATTGCTCGTGTGGTCGGATAGTTATGACTCTACGTTCATAAAATATATTAACCAATTTAAAATTGTATTTTTCTCTCAAGTGTGAGCACAAATTCTGTAATCAAAGCAGGAATAAATATTAAAACATCTATTTGTTTCCAAAAATCATGTTTATTTACTTCTTTCGTTGCTCGTCTGCAATTTTGAGAGACATTGTACTTATCTACTTTATAATTGACTCTATTTCTACATGATGTTATTTTTATAATCTGACATATATCTGGCACATATCGTGTCTTTACCGCCAAAAAAAGCTTAAGTAACATAATTTTAGATTTTCGCTTTTTTATCGCAATGGATAATTTACTATCACTCAAGGTAAATCTTAAAATCTTTATATTAAAAAAAGACATTGCAAATTTAGAAGAGAATCAAAAGCTTAAGATTATTTTCTTACTAAAAAAAATTAGTTTACTTTCTAAGAAAGTACTAGTAAAACATTTTTATTCATTCGAAACAAATAATAAATCAACAGGAAACACAAACTTGCAAACAGGATATAAAATTTCTGGGGTTGTGACGCCAATACATTCACCAAGTGAATAACGTTTATCAAAAATGTAAAGATTTCTTTTTCCGGTTATTTTCGCTGTTTTAGTTGTTTCCCTAGTGCGGCCAACTTGTGAACTTAAAACACTTTGATTGAAGCTTTTGATGCAAAAACTTTCAAATGATTTTTATATACAAATAAGGCCAGCAATTTCTATCACTAAGCGTTTTTGCTGTTACAATTCTTTCTTAGAAGCTTTTCACGACACTGTTAACAAAATAAAGCTTTATACTTTTTTTAAACTTTATATTAAATAAATGTAAAATTTATGTTGTACTTTTGGTACTCAAACACACACTTTCATTTTTTGTAAAAAGTTTTAGGCAGGTTTAAAAATTCGCATAGTAAATCATTAACTATTGAAATGTAAAAAAGCTGGAAGTACTCGTATACACTTAGAAGGATATATGGCAGTGAGTCCTTTGAACTCTTCTAAATAAATAAAATTAAATAAAAAAAATTTTGCTGAATTAATTATCAATGACGACTCAGCTGATTTATTAGGAAATTTCAATGACGTGAAGAGAAGAGAAATTATAGATGACACATATCAGGAAAACGCCAAAGTGAGGAAGAAGAAACTGAAGAGTTAGATAGTGATAAAGGCAATGAGGGTGAGGGCAAAAACAGGATGAACGAATGAGAGAGTTTCTAGACGTCCACACCAGCAAATTTCAAAATTATGATGCAAATGCAGAAGGCTGTATTTCAAAGACCCAATTGGAACAGCTAAGAAAAAAAAAGAAGGCGGTTATCACAAATTTAAAATTTGTCAGATTTAAAAAGAATATGTAATGGATTTTTTATAGTTTTTTTTTTTTGACATTTCGGAAGCCTTTTTAATTGATAATGGTTGCTGTCTTGTTTTAAGGGTTTTTTTTGAGTTTAAGACTTCTTTTTTTTAATTCTATGAAAATTAGTTTCAATTATACGAAAATTAACTGCCTGTCCCACGATGTCACTCGACATCGATCGCTCGCATAAATACGTTTGAAACAGCAACAAATTTTAAAATGTTGTTTTTGGTTTGAATGTATTTATGCGAGCGATCGATGTCGAGTGACATCGTGGGACAGGCAGTAATCCAAAAAATATTTATTTCTTTAAATTTTCAACCAATATTGATAAAATAAACAAAGACATCGTAACTACTGGCGAACTTGCACACCAATGGCAAATAAATAATCCAAATTTAATATAAAATTAGTTTCAAAGAACAAAAAAAAACATAAAAAGTTTATGATCCCTGCTAACTTTGGAACACTATCTATAATTAATCCTTTCTTTAATCACTTTACGAATATTAGTCTATTAATTTAAACTAAGAAAACCAACCAAACCAAAGTACGATCGGATAAAATCCATTATATAAACATTTTTCAACATAATGAATTACGCTTCTGGATCGCAACAACGTTCTTATGGCTCCTTTGGAAGGTCCTTTTTTTTGCTGGGCTAAGAAATATAAAATTTTAAGGCTGCTTATTTTTAGCCATTTACTTTGCAATTTTACCCTCAAAAGAGTAAAACAATTAATGGCGAATATTTTGCCAACATATTGGATTTCAGAAAAATGACCGCATTTGTCCAAGAAAAAAAAGGTAATTTTTCCACCACAATAACGACGGAGTGCACATATGTATGTGCAGTTTCCGTGGCGAGATTTCATGAATTAGACTACAAATTGCTCTCATCCATTCTATTCTCCGGATTTATCACCGAGTGACTATTTTTTGTTGCCAAACTTGAAAAAATGGCTCGATGGAAAGGGCTTTGGCTCCAACGATGAAATCATCTCGCAAATTAATATCTATTGATGACATCGACAAATCTTGTTTTTTTTAATTGATAAGAAAATTTGAGGAGCATTATCTCTATAGTTTTAAACTTTTTATGACAATTTTAATAAAAATATTATTTAAGCTCAAGATCTTATTTAATGGTTAAACAATTTTATTTTCAGAGACCGATATTTCAATACAGGATATTGTGAAGATGATAGTCAATGAGTATCGAAATATCGATATTTAAAAATAGAATTGTGTAACCATTAAATAAGATCCTTGAGCTTAAATAATATTTTATTATAATTTAATAATTATAATAATAATAAAATAATTTTTTTCTCCGTGTTGCATTCGAAACGTCACGGACTTATTAAAGTGACTCTAATTAACAGGGTCAATAAAAAATAAATCGATTATTTTATTCGGTCTTTATTTTTATAAATCAATTGAATTATTTTTTCGAGGTCTCTTTTTTATAAAAAACATATTTCTACACCCACAGGATGTATTGAAAAATAAATATAAAAAGACCTAAAACTCAAAAAAATAATTAAATTAATTTGGTCAATAAAAAATTTCAACTGAAAATAAAATTTACTTCAGACAAAATGTTTGTTTAAAAATTTTCTGCCAAGAATTTTTTCTGTGTGAAATAAACTCAAGCCGAAGTTCAACTATACCATCTGTATAGTTGTTTAAGGTTTTTTAAACATCGGTTGATCCATTAAGAAATAATTAATACATCAAGTGCGATTTTCTACATTATTGACTCAGTCAGCTCAGTAATTTTCCATAGATTTTCTTAATTTTTTTAAACTTCTTTCTACACTGAAGCAACTTCTTTTGAAATACAAATGAAGGCTCTTGAACATCCTTTCCCAATTTTAAAACTTTTCATTCAACATTGGTAACCACAAAATATAAGCTTTCATTTCAATATAACATTTTATACATTAAAAGCTTCTTCTTTATGCTCTTACATTTCTCGCGCTTCTCCAAGTACACGGTTATTCACCACTATGAACTCTCTTTGGGAGTAAATAATGATTTATTCATTACGAAATCTCCAAAAATGAATGAGAAATGGGGAATTTTTTCAAAAACAACTGTTGCAAGCAAAAAAGTTTTACTCGCATTTGTAAGAACGTAGAGATTTTCATCAAAGTTAATGTAGACATTTTCCTGAATGAAAAAGTATTATTATTATTATTAAACATAAGGAAATAATTACAAATTATAAACTAATGTATTATATAAAGGCCATGACTACTGGGTCTTTTTTTACAGAATTTTGTTGGTTCTTATATTAGGTGATAAATTTGTATATCGGTTACAAAAGTTATTATTTGGGAAAAATTATTTTTGTTAGGGTTTGAAAGTAAAGATATGGGATTAGGGTGGTGTTTGGAGATAAGGTCACGTTGTTTCTTGAATTTTGGGCATGTTGAAAACACGTGCATTATTATATTTGAAGGTGTTATATTACAGTCGCAGATTTTTGGCATAGGAAGTTTAAGTATATGACCATGGAAGAGCTTAGAGTGCCCTAAGCGGAGTCTTTCAATTTTTATTTTTATTTATTTATATTAATTTTTGTTTTTATTTTTTTTTATTTTTTTTTTTTTTTTTTTTTTTTTTTTTTTTTATTCCGGCTCTAGGTCATATATTAAATAAAACTCTTTTTTTGTTTTATTTAAATTTTTATTTTTTATTCCATATTTCGATCACCATCGGTTCTCTTCTTCAGGAATTTTAAGTAAAGCAAATTACATGTGATAGTTATTAAAGAACAAATTACAACAAAGATCAAATGTGTAAATCATTCTGACAAACACTAGCAGAACGGAACAACATGCTGTTTTCGAAAGCCGCTACACTTTCATCATCAGCGTTCTTGTGTTTGGTCCACTTCTGTGGTGTCAGTTGATGTATATTTCAGCTATTCATACAAATCTTCACTGTAAATGTAATACGAGAATTGTTTTTATTCATCGTATCATAATTTGTGAAAACTTTTTTTGTAATGAAGAGCCCAAATTACACCTCACTAACTTACAACAGTCTTACCATTGTTATTTATTCTTTACCAACCATACACATGCTTATTTTTAATTTGCTTATTTTATTTTTTACTTATGACAAACTTGTTTGGTTTGTTACTATAAGTATGTATATTTTATTAATTTCATATTTATTTATATTTTTATTTTATATGTTTTATTCCACAATGCAATGCGTCCAAATAAGTAGTATATTTGGATATCTTTCAATTAAAATGTTTCTTATGATTCTGGCATAAACATTGCTATTAGGGAAGTTACAAATTGATTTGAGGGAAGATAGAGAGTCGTGAATGAAAAAGTATTTTTATTTTGTACATACAAACCAATAGTTTAAAGTGAAAAAAATTCAATTTATTATTAGATGCATTAAAATGCTTCCAAGCCATGCGTGAATAAAATTGCTTGGAAATGGAGGCAAGTTTTTGTCTTTTGAAGCGACCAAATAAAATTTATGCCGTACGAAAATACCAACTTCCATCAGTTATTGTTTGAAAGATTTGCTTGTTGAACCAAAAAATGCTATACTTCAAAAACTTAATTATTATTTTCGCTTCTCCTTGATTTGTAAAAAACAACTTTTTACACTTTTTATTAAGCTTTCAGACTATAATATTAGATATCGCTTTTTTTTAAATTAGGACAAGCGGTCATATTTTGTAATAAAATAAAGTAGCATTATTTTAGATCTCAGTTTTAACTTTTGATGGCAAAAAAAAAATTCAAGAATGTATTGAAATTTAGATTTTTATAGATTTTAAAAATTGAGTTCTGGACCTTTTTGTTAAGTAATGATTTTTTGCCATACATCGGTTTTTGGTAAATTGAGGATTTTTTTTTTAAGATTTCTGCGATTTTGTGAGGAAATTTAGAAAGGGGTCATTAAAATTTATATAAATTGCAGTTCAAAAATTGTAACAAAAAAAAGTTTAGCTCTCTTTTACTCAAAATACTATTTTATTTAAAAAAAAATGTTCTGTTTGTTGTGGCTTTAAGCAGTAAACTTTAAGCAGTTTGAAAATTAAATGTCCGCATATAAAAAGCTACAACAAACAAAACATTTTTTTAAAAATAAAATAGTATTTTGGGTAAAAGAGAGAAAGAACTCCAATTGTTTTAACAATTAGTTGGGGAGAATATCCCAAAAGAATAAATTTTCAATATTAGGTATTTTATTTTTATTTTTAATTTAAATGTTGATTTAAAAGACACAAATAATAAGTTATTGAATTTTTTTTTTGCTTTTGTTAAGAGATTCTTTGACGGTTTGCACGAGGGATTTGAGGGCATGGTAATCTTATGTAGAGGTGATGTGAAGTAGTCACCGAGATCGTGCGATTTGACTCAGTAAGACCTTTTCTTGTGGAGTTATCTTAAGTCGCAGGTCTATGCAAACAAGCCACAAGTCACAGCGGCTCCTCAAGGCCATCATAGCCCATGCCATCATTTATATTAAGTCAGCCATGGAAATTTGGACATTAAACAATTGAATTGAATTGATACAAAATGGCATCAATAGGTCTTCCAAATGAATTATGATATCTACCACATACTCTGTTTTATTTAAATTTAAAGACAGGAGTCGCTCAAAGCTCGCATATAACCTTTATTACATCCTGCTTCATCAGGGTAATATTAAATATAAATTGCAATTTCTATACATTAATTATTTCTATTTCAGAAGCTCATGAGATAATATTTCTATTCTCTCTTTCTCGTTATGGGACTGAACACTTTGTTTATCACAACAGAAAACTTGCAGTTAAAAAAATATTACGTAGTCTAAAAATATCTTTTGGAAAATTTTCTACTAAACAAAATTACACATACAATACACACATACATAAGCTTTTCCATTTTCTCTTCAAAATATTTTTTGTTGTTGTAATTTTTGGCTTTTTTTTATTAAAAACCAACTGTGTTCTCCTGATGTCCAAAACTGAAAAACTAAATTAATATAATTTACTATATTGTACTACTTTTAAATGACAGTTGATATAAATCGTAGTTCAAGGTTACACATGCAACACACACAAGAGAAGGAGTAGAAGGGGCCCTTTTAAAGGAATCCTTAAAATTTTAGCCAACTGAATTTCCTAATTACGTTATTATTGCAGATTAGGATCAATTGAGTTTTTCAAAGTCCTCCAACAAAATGATATTTTATCTAAATTGTGTTACTAATGCTGAATTTTTTTCTAATATGACAAATGTATTTTATGAAATTTTATTACAAAACAAAAATCTGACAGTTGAATTTGTCCTTTTTGCAGACGGCATTGCCGGCCGATCAAATCAACTTTTACCAATTCATTTGAGGCCCGCTGAAATTATCTTTTGATGACCATCTCCTTCAATCCGGAAATATTACGAGCACTTTAGAAAGGCCAGATATGCAAAGGCCTTTTCAAATTTGTTGGCCGGTATTAAGCAGACTGAAACATGTTGGTGACATTCCTAATTAACACTTTTCTATTAATAAAACGAAATTAGTAAGAAAGTTATTCATTATAAAATCCTGTAAAGAAGAAAATCGATACTGTATGGAATAAAATACACATTTCCATCAAATTGTAATGTTGTTACAGGATATATGATATTCTATACAGTGGCATGATTGTAATTATTGAATTGTGATTAAAAAGATTATCTTTATTGTTATAATTTATTTAGGCATGTGATGAAAATCGATAGATTTAGAAAAGTAAATCAATAATTTCGATCGATTTCATTTCCCATTATTGTTTCATTTACACAAACAGTTTTTATAAGTGTAAGTCTTAGTATCAAATACAGTGTCAAATGTGAAGAAAAAATTTGCGTTAAAGTAAATTTGTTTACAGTGGCTGTTCTTGCAGCAATTTCTTCATGTATTTTAAAGACAGTAATCAAGATATGGAAAATTTAAAGCGTAAGTAATTAAGAGACGAATCTAATCTATTTACCGGCTAATTAATTGCTTACTTACTTTTAGATAAATATAAATATTAGGTACATATAAAAACTCTAATATTGATTGCATAGTTCGTCTGCTGTTGTTACTATTTACTTCTAATGTGGTTGCTGAAAGAAAAAATTTTTGTGCAAACCTTCTAATCAAGGCACGCGATTGAGTATATGTACGTGTTAAAACAAGGAATTTGTTCATAAGTGATCCAGGTCTATGAAATTTTCAAGCTTTTTTATTGAAGTTTTACCTGTCTACAGGAGGTTAAATGTTTTCAAACTGCTTACAGTTCACTGACGATTTGGTTTAGTGACCAATGAAATGTCGGCACATGAACAGCTAAAGCCATAACAAACAAATTTGAAAAGTTTAAATATTTTGTGGGCACAATTCCAATAAATTTCAATATAAATTGTATGGCTCTATCATACACATTCCTAAGGGCTCCACAAAAAATTAATATATCGCGTCTTCCTGTTCAGAACTTTTATGCTTTCCGCTATAAAATATTTCGAAAATGTCCATGATACAAAATAAAATGCTTTAGTAATGGTTTTAAACTGTTATTATGAATATGAATCAAATACCTAAGTACAAAATGAAATTGATCAAAATGAAAGAAAAAAACACAACAAATCTACATCACATATATTGGCGATTTTAGAACATTTTGACGTCGTAATCGATTTCCATCACACATCTGATTATTTCCATTTTTCACTTTCCGCCATCAAAAAAATCGAAAGTTATTGATTTCTGCTCGATTTTTCGTGTATCGACTTGCCATCAGTTCCATAGCATTTTAAGGTCTACGGAATTTTTTCGGAACTAGTTTTGTTTTTCATATGGACGTTTATTTCTCGTTTGGGGCCAGTCAATTGGCCGCCAGATCGTGCGATTTAACGCCTTTAGACTATTTTTTGTGGGGCTATGTTAAGGTTCTTGTACTAGAAGCCAATATTGAAGAGTTTAATCCTGAGATACCGCCCGATATGTTGAAGAGTGTACGACAAAATTAGACCCAGCATATGAACCATTTAAGGCGTAGCCGCGGTCAACATTTTCATGAAATCATCTTTAAACATTGAATTATATAAGTCGTTCTAACGACTCTGATAAAGATTTCTTATATATTTCTCTAAGTTTTATGTATTTTTTCAAATCAAATACGAAAAATCTGAAACAATCACGGTTTATCGTTGGCGAAAATGCTAAATCCTTTACCAAACTTTTTTTGTTCCATATTTAGTTCTAATGAATTTGTCTTGTTATTGCTTTTGAAGTAATGGAAGTAGTCCCAGCATAATGAGGAGATTACATTATTAACAAGAGTTTCCAAGGTACTAAAGAATAACTAAATGATGTGTATAGATTGAAGAATATATTGTTTTGAAGAAAGAAAGAAAAAAAGTTAAAAGGATTTATTGATTAATTCCAAAAAACACTCATGAAGTATAACTTTTTCTCAATATTGGGAAAAAAAACTTTTTGGCTTTTCCTAACAAAATTTTCCATCATTCGTTTAGGTTGATAATTTGTTGTTGTCGTTGTTGTGATTTGTTATTGAGAACAAATTATTTAAGAGTTTTTGCATATTAAATGAATTTAAATAATTTATATACAAAACGATGTTATGAAAATTTCCAATTTATGTACACAGATGACCCAATTAGATTGATGTTGGAAAAACACTGATGTAGTATGTGCGTATGATTGTATTGATGTTGAAAGTATAAATTATATTTTTATTTTGTGAAATGTACAAAAGGGGAGGTTTGCAATATTAAATCTTTTACTGAATAATGTTTATTATTCATGTGTACTGGGCGACCAAAAATGCTTCAGCAGAAATTTTAGACATTCACTTGAAAAATTCGCTTTAAACTTTTGATAATAAAAATAAATAAGAAAAACTTTTGGTCTTAAATATTCAAAAGCACAGAGAGATTTTCGCAAGTGAATGTCGGACCAGTTGGAAACTGCTTATAAAGCGGTAGAGATAAACACTGATGCTATGGACTACTCCGGAAGGGCGTTTCTAGTCGATAAATTAGTACGGATCGTCTTCCAATGGTTTTTTTTTAGTAGTATACCCATATATGCCTGCATTTCATTGGCGCTAACCCCGGTACACTTTAACATTGAAACTCATCTACTTATAGAAAAATCAACAAATAGTATATGAGAATTCTATAGAATTCAATCACCTTTTGGGTGCTAATGAGTTTATTTATGAGGGAAAATGAAAAATGATGTTATTATTTATTCTCTCCAAATATGATTCCCCTAAAGTCTACTGATGGTTTGGTTAGCGCCATTTAAATGCAGGGCATACAGGCAGCTAAGGCAACAATAAATAAAGAATATTTAACGAATTAATTGGAACAGTATCCCGAATAATTTTTAATAAATATCTTATTTTTTAGAAATTATAATAACGAAAATAAATTTGTTTGTTTTTTTTATGGAAGGATTTTATTCCTTTTTTAAATGTGGTAAGAGTTGGGCGAAATATGAATACTAGAGAGAGGAATTTTTATTTTGGATGAATGTCTAACAGTCAAAATTCTTTAAAGACTGTTTTGCTCTAGAAATTATATTAATTAAAATTTTATGAATAAAAATGATTTTAGAACATTATTTTTTCAAAAACGATTGGAGATGAACACACATATTAACATGGCTATCTTTTTCTTTTTATTAATTGTTTTCTTCTTTACGATTGTAAATTTTAGCATAAATTCAATTTTTTCCTCAGCGTATTTTCTTAAACTTTTTAAATTATATTTCACACGCCATTCGTCTTATTTCGGGCGAGTTGATTGTCTAAAATTTCGTTTCGTTTATCCTAAATGATCAATATTTCTTCAGAACACTTTTCAAATTACATTTATTGTTGTTTTAAGAGACATTTAGCGTATCTCTTTGAAAACATGGATTTCTTCTGTTTAATAATTAATATTGAACTGGTCTCTTTTCCTACCACCTTTGAGGGGTAGTCAGGATGTCAGTAAAAAAATATTTATAAATTTTTTCTAATTTTAAAAATTATTTCCTTATTGTGGTTATTCTTCAAATTCTTTGTAGCAGCTTCTAGTTTTATCTATTGATGAAAGTTTTTATTAATTAATGTTGATGGCAACGGAATATTTCTCCAAAATTGAGTTCTTGGCATTTTTTTCATTAAAAATTTGCTAATCAGTGACAGTAACAGGTAGTTGAAGACCCACATTAAAAATTTAATTTGATTTAATTGAGTAATTAAGAGAATGATGAAGAAATCTGTCAAGGTTTGATTACAAATACAGGCCCAAGCACTACAAATAAAGAACAATGAAGATGAGGGTTTAAGTGAAAGTGCATAATAAAAGATACATTTGCTACTGTTGTTGTGTGTGTGTTTGTGTGTGTGTACTATTGAAAGAATGTGTAAGCAAAATGTATTACACATTTTATTTGTAGTTACATTCACCCGCACATAAATACTCATTCCTTAGTACTACTTATTCTTTTGTAGGCAAAACAATAGCAATGATAAAGGAATAAAGCCTCTAAGGCCAATGTAATATTAAGTGGTACTTGTGAGCCTGTATAATGTATGTAAATGACAACAATACATGCAGATTTAATGTATGTACATATGTATAAGTGAATAAGTTGCAAAACATTTACAATTTTATTGGTCGTGGACCGAAATATGATATTAAACATTTTTTGTTATAAAAAAATCTTTACACAGATGTATTATAAAATGAAAGGATTATCAATTGAAAATAGCTGAATTTCTTTGAGGAACTTTTTTCATGTCATCATTATTAAGCGTCGAGTAGGGCATAGAACATCCCATACAAAGTAACAATAATTTTAAATAATTATATGCAACATAACATATAATAAGTAGGGACCAGGCAGTATAATGATGAAGCAACATTTCTGATTGGTGAATCCAGGGTGATTCTTATCAATTACACGTCGACTCACAAAACACCACGCGGTCCCTGGCCGATGTTCTTGATACCCGTCGAACATCGGCGAATTGGGAGATTCGTCTGCAGCGTCTGTTCTCCTAGTTGGGGCGTCGGCAAGCTGGCGTTTATTCTTGTATCAAGCGATTCGCTATATAAATGTGTTTTACTCTGCCCTATCGTCAGAATAGGATACAGTTGGCTAATTACCTGCTTATCTGAAAATATCCGATTAACAAACCTCAAATAATATGAAAAGACCCTGTGCTCCTGAAAGGAACGACGGGAACTTATATAAAATAAAATTAGTGCGATTGGAAAAGTAGGCATGGTACTTCACAAGCTATTATATTTTTTAGAAGCCACATTAACTCAGATTTTCAAATCTTGTATGGGCGGTTTCGTTACTAAAGTGTGTATAGATCTTACAAAAATTGGCACTTTTCTTACAAAATATAAAATGTGCGATTTTAAATAAATGAGCGCCATTGAAATAAAAAATCGCTTAATTTGCATAAATTTTTTAAAATTATTTTGCAATCACATTACTTCCCTAAAATGAAAGTCCACTTCAGCAAAAAAAAACCGTCTAAGTTTTTGTTTGTAAAAGTTTAACTCTATAAAAAAAAAACAAACATGCCCTATGAAAAAAATATTGACTTACCGCTGGGGCAGCACCATTTTCTATTTTCGCTTAATCGGATTGAAATATACTCTCGTTTATCTGTAGAGCTGTATTAACGAAAACCTTAAAGTTTTATGTGAGTATTTCTATTGCTTATATCCTTTGGCCAACAAAGACAGAAAAAGTGTCGAGACGCAATACAGAAAGTAAATTTTGGTGTGAGATATGTACTGTCCTACTCCAGCTGTTTCAGTATAAAGACACCTCACCTTCAAAATATTAGAGAATAGCTGGACGGTTGCGTGAGCCTTCTTCTGGTGATTTGAAATAAAATCTTAGAAGTCCTTATCGATCTACGTGTCACTACATAAAGTGCTTGGGATTAAAAGTCACATCATTTTCAGGAGAGATATATCAAGCGATAGGTGAAATAACTTTAATAATGATGATACTGCTGAAGGTGTCGTCCTTTTTGCTTCCTGGTAGAAACATTGTTATTTTTTAGGAAACGGAAGAAGAAGAAGATAACGAAAAGATGATGAAGTTGATGATTATTATTCTCTGCCTCAAATTCGGTACGGAAAAGGGTGCACGTTTCATGAGAAATTAAAAAAATACAACAGCTTTACAAACAATTTTTAGACAAAATTATATAAAAAAAACTACAAAGTGAAACCTTGAAGTAGTCATTAGCTTATTTTAGTAAAGCTTATTGTAAGTTTATGTATTAAAAAATAATGTTTTACCTCAAAAATCTCTTTTAATAAAACATAGAGAAATTCATGTTGCACCTTGAATTAAAGCCGGAAGTATTGGGTATTACTAGATATTTATATATATATTTTTTTTTACTTTCATGTAATGGAAAATATTAATAAATATGAATAAAATTCATGAGAAATGCTATAGAAAAATATAATTTAAAAAATAAGTTTTAGTGATGTGCATACAAACACAACAAATATATTCGATATTCATTCGAATGAAAAATACCTTGTAAATTTTTCTTTAATCATAAGACTTTTATTGTTTTAATGGTAGAGAAAAATTTTTATGCTTTATTATCATGATAGAAAATCATAATTTTTGAAAATAGTTTTGCTTCTAAATAGTAGTTTTTTTTATTATTTTCATTTAATTTTTAAGCACTGAGATCAGTTTTTAAATAACAAATGTTTTTTATAAAATGTTTAATATTTCGTTACGCATTGAAGAATATTACTAATAATAATGAAATTGTCACAAAAAGAAAAATATTTTTGAAAAAGAAATTACAACAATTTTTCAACACGTAACAAAAAGTTTGATTCTATAAACAAATTGAATAAAGTTCATTTCATCTATTATTATTACTATTCTTTGAATTTAAGTGTCTCTAATTTTGAGCAACATTACCGGCATCCGATTTAAAATTTATCTTATTTTATAAGGGTGTATTAATGATTTGAAGCATTTCCAACATACGAGTATATCATGGCATGATCATTTCACGTGGTAGCGATGTGCTGAACTGGTGATCACCGTGCGATTAGATCTCGTTAGACTTTTTCTTGTGGGATTTTCTTAAATCGTAGATTTGTGCGAATAAACCATAGCGGCCCTCGAAGTCAACATGGCCCATACCATCGGTCAAATTCAGCTTGCTTTATGAGCCAGTGTCATGGAAAATATTACGTTTCGGATGCACCCATTCGTCAACCACGCGGCGGCAATTTGCACCATGTTGTGTTTCATACATAATGGCATCAATAGTAAATTTAAGTAAATGATAAATCTCAGTGTCTTCGTAGACTAGTAGCTGGTGTACTAGAGTGGAAGTCCGAAGGTCGCAAGTTGAAATCCTGCCGCAGACTCCGGTGTCTCTGCAGATAAGCCAAGTGGCTTCGCAGTTTGTGTTTATTAATTAATTAAAAGAAACAACACACTTTGTTTTATTTAATTTAGAGACAGCAAGCACTTAATGAAAGACCCTTTAATATATTTATATATAAATAAAGTAATTAACACTATTTATTTTCGACCTTTTTTTTAATATATGTATATGATTTTTATATAAATGAGCTTTAGGTCTTTTTTACAAAAATTATTTTTATTATGATTCAATATTTCGACGCCTCTTTGGGCGTCTTCTTCAGGAAAAATTTTTTTATTAATATTAATAAAAAAATTTTTCCTGAAGAAGACGCCCAAAGAGGCGTCGAAATATTGAATCATAATAAAAATAATTTTTGTAAAAAAGACCTAAAGCTCATTTATATAAAAATCATATACATATATATAAATAAAGTTTAGTTTTTTTGTTGACCCTATCTTTTTTCTAATACTGAGCAACTAGTCTAATATATTATACAACAACTTGTTGTAAAACTGGATAAGCCTTATTAATACGCCTTTAAGTTCAAGTAGAATAATTTGAAAGGATTATTATTTTAATAAAAGTTTTTAGAATTCCTTATTGAAAAATAATTTGTGAGATATTTGTTTTTTAGCGTCTTTAATAAATATTATTTTCCCATAGTCAAATACATATGGAAACTCAAAACTTTATATAAACGTGTGCATGTGTGTACGATATGTGCACTTATGTTATTAAATAATTTCTTTTTTATTTATTAGATAAAATGTTCACGATTTCTTTTTCTCTAATGTCAACACAGATCATTGCCCTGAGTAAAGATGAGAATGAAAAACACATTTTATCACGTGCGTATTTCATTTTTATGCACGTTCCATTCTTCAAAGTTCTTTCAGCTTTTTAGCGTGACCTTCGCCATGGCCACACAGTGTCATTGGTTCGTCAGAACACCAGTAACACAATCAGTTTTCAAAACGTTTACCAAATGGTAGTTTTTCAATAGAACCACATTATAAAATAGTGTTAAACAAGATCGATCGATTAATTATCAGCTGGAAAATGCCATCATGTTTAGCTCCTTTAAGGCAACATTGACGTACGATGATCTTAAGAAACAACGACCGATTAAAGTTTTTAAAGTTTTAGCTTCCATATTGAACTTTGTAGTAAAACTTCGGATAAGCTTTGATTAGTTTCTGAAAAGTGAGACAAATAAAACAATACAAAATATTCGTATTGTAGGTCCTCCCTATAGTCGGTTTCTATCAACAATTGCATTTAAATTCATACTTATTTGCCTTTTTGTTTTCACTTTATTTTTTCTTTGTCATGTGTACATAATTTTATGTTTATTTCAAAATAAATGCCAGTAAGAAGGATGAAATAGTAAAGGAATATGTAAATTCACAAAAAATATTCACATGAGATGAACAGGATTTTTAACTTAAACTGTTTGCACTGTCTGTGTGTGTGCGTGTGTTTAATATGAAAAAAGGACTAAAATATGCAATTCATGCATATATACACATACAGATGTAAACACCCGTATGTCAATTCCATATGTGAGCAGAAGTATGCACAGGTACTTTACTCTCCAGTTTTATTATTCAGGTGGATTGACATACAAACACATACACTTTCTAAAAAAATATCATTCTTTTGGTGGCAAATGTCAGTGATTCCTCTTTCCAAACTACTCGTAAAGACGAGTGAAAAAATAATTTTCAATTATATTTCGTTGAAAAGACAACAATTAATCTACTATCAAGCGTATTTCCTGTTCGCGAAATCTCTTGCTCGTAATATAAGAGCGGGGATCCTAGATCATGTGACCTTAATGTTATTGGAGGTACTTAACGTTAAAGATCTACGACGACAAGATCCATTGAAGAAGGGGAAGTACGCCAACAAAACTTAGAGGCATATTTAAATCAAATTCTAACAAAACAGTATGTTTGTATTTCCATTAAAAAAAGAACACGCAGCTAATGATTCGAAAGCAGTGAATATCTTGATCATTTCCAATGTCATTGCAAGATGTTCTCTTTTTTGCATCCAGTTCGTTGTACCTAAAGTCATATTCATGTTAGGAAAAACGATTTTTCGAAGTGCTGCAAATATTATTCGTCTCACAATATATTTTACATTGTCCTTGATACATATTTTATTGTTCTTTCGGCTAGATTTGAATTCAATCGTGGATATATTGTTTCACAAAAGCGTTCACCACCTCACTTACGTGAACATATAAAACAGTATGGATACTAAGTGAATACGAGTATATGCAGACAGTAGCTGCGGGAGCAAAGTAGGAACACAGTCAAAAAGAGCTTCTACAGAAATAATGAAAATGCAACGATCTTAATGTAGATAGAATGCAAGCTAAGTTAGTTTCCAATTGATTTTAACAAAGGCTTTGTAATGCCTTTAACTGAACTATGAACTATATTCACTAGAAGAAGAAGTTTTGAATAAATAATTTTACTATGTGAAGGTAATATTTTCAATTAATTAATACTATTTTTTCGACCTTTTTTAATATATCTTTTGTTTTATAAACGTGCTGTAGGTTTTCTGATAAAAAAAAAAATATTTCATTTCAATATTTCGACGCTTTTTTGGGCGTCTTCTGCAGGAAATTTTTTTAATAAATATGACAATAACAATTGAAAAAATTTGAAAAAAAATTCCTGAAGAAGACGCCCAAAGAGGCGTCGAAATATTGAAAAAAAAAAAATAATAATAATAATAAATTTGTTTCTTATTAAAAGACCTAAAGCTCGTTTATGAAAAAAAGTAATATTTTCAGTTAAAAATTAAAAAAGTACTGTTTTCATTCAAACTTAAAGAAATAGCTATACAATTTTTTAATTGAATCAATATTTGTTCAAATCAACTTCCTATGAAGTTGAAGAAAAACACTAATACCTTGGAAGCAATGAAAATGTCACTCCTCGAGAACAATTTCCTATTTTCTTCGCTGTATTAGAAAGTGCCATCTTTTTTGCACTTCTTTCATGAAAATGCTGACATTAGGACTCGGAAGTAGTTCGAATTGCGATCATTTCAATTTATCTTTTTCGTTGATTTTCTCTTTTTTGATTATTATTCATCGATTTGGAAGCTATCTTTATTATGTCGAAAAAACGAACTTTCAATGTTTTTCGTTTTTTTTTGGAAAGAAAAAAAATTTATACCATATAAGGATTGGGAATAAAATTCACATCTGGAAGGTGTGAAAGTTTTCAAGTAGTTACGATTTTTGTTTTTATTTTTTTATTCCGGCTCTAGGTCATATATTAAATAAAACTTCTTTTTTGTTTTATTTAAATTTTTATTTTTTATTCCATATTTCGATCACCATCGGTTCTCTTCTTCAGGAATTTAAGTAAAGCAAACTTTTATCATATTTTATAAGGCAAATTACATGTGATAGTTATCAAAGAACAAATTACAACAAAGACAAACGTGTAAATCATTCTGACAAACACTAGCAGAACGGAACAACATGCTGTTTTCGAAAGCCGCTACACTTTCATCATCAGCGTTCTTGTGTTTGGTCCACTTCTGTGGTGTAGTTACGATTTCTTTTTCCTTATGTAAAAATAATTTTGTTACTTATTCGTTAAAAGAAAAATAATGTTTTCAAGTCGATTTAAGGAAATAAATATTTGTTTTAAAAAATATTTTTAAAAAATATTTTCAAATAATAAAACTCAGTA
This sequence comes from Germaria angustata, assembly GCA_963681545.1. Lineage (NCBI taxonomy): Eukaryota > Metazoa > Arthropoda > Insecta > Diptera > Tachinidae > Germaria > Germaria angustata. The sequence continues at coordinate 53,448,079 of OY812998.1, read as the reverse complement.
GATTTGTATAAATAATTGAGACTTTTTTCAATTTGACTTCTGAGGAAGTTGAAAGAATTCACTACTAGATTTCTGGAATCGATGAAACTTGCCTGACCACTAGTCTAGTACACCAACTACTAATCTATGAGTACACCCGCCTGAGATTCTATATCTAAATATATAATCAAAAAATCTAAAAATATATTCGTTATCATGTTTTAGGCAAGATGATTTATAAAAAAGATTACATCGCATTTAGTCTATTCAAAACATGACAATGACAATAAATTTTACGATTTGAAAAGTTTTTTTTAATGGTTATAGAACCCTTTCTCAGTCACATATATAAAATATAAATCATTAAGTGAAATAAAAATCGAATTTTGTTCGAACTATTTCGTGGAACACTGTAATGTGCTCATAAAACTATATGTTGATTGCCTATTTCAAGAATTTCAAAGTATGCATGCTCTCCCCTTTAAGTACATTCGCGTACAGATACTGAGGCATCTACACATGTTGTACTTGTACAAATGTTGAACTGGAACACTTCTAATTTGATGAGTTGAATGTCATCCAAGTGACATGAATCCATGGAGGCTCATCATAAGTAGCGCCTGTTATTAATGTTTAAAAGTTAAAACCAGTTAATATAAAAAATTATATAATAGAGATGGAGGAAAATGATGCAGCTTTAAATTAAATAAAAGATTATTTAAATAAAAAATCGCACATGATTTGAGAGGAAGGGACAGTAATGTTGACAAACTTTCTTTGGACTTCTGTTGCCTTTTTGTTTTATGGCGATATTTTTTGTTGATGAAATATAATATATTTTGTTAGCACTTGCTAACAATGTTCCAATTACAAGGTTTTAAATTTGAAGAAAAAAAACTTCTTGTTTTAGCACAAGCATCAACATAATAAATGAAAATAATTTATATTTTTTTAATTGCATATCCAACACCATGGGGAGTGTCGAAAGTTAAATCACTTTATTAAAAAGAACGTCTTGAATTTCAACGCATAGACATAAGATGGACGCCAGCTGATAATTAGTAGTAGGGCTAAGAAATCTATGGCGATTTAAAATGAGACATTTCATAAAATAATGTCTTTGAATGTATCTAAGGACATAAAGTTAATTTTTTATAAAATTTTATTTTCTAACAATAGCGTCATTGTTTTTCCATTAAAAATCCCAAGAGGTGACAAATATTTTACAAAAATATGTGGTCAATCCTTTCCATTCTAAGCAAATATTCATTAAGTTTACTTAAATAAAATTAAGAACAACCCCGAAAAAATAAATTTAATTATTAAGTATTTCAAATAAAATTCTTATATCCTAAAAATTTACACGAAATTTTAGTCGGCCCGAGAATCCGAGAAAAATTCTGGTTTGTAAAACGAGTCGACATATTTATTTGGTGTTCTCTAAGCCGAATTCATATAATTTTTCTAGTTTTAAAACCGAGTAAACAAACCCGTTCGAAAGCTATTTTTTCACTGACTATCAGTTAAATTAAATTAAATTAAATAAATTTTACAATTTTAATAATTTTAAAATCAGTTTTAAAGCATGCAGATTTAACTTTAGAAATGTTTAAACTTATAAGAAGCAACAAGGTTTTAAAAATTTGCTATTGCAAAAAAAACCTTCTTAAATGGAAGAAAACCGGGCTTAAAAATTAGACAAGCTTTTATTTGTAATCTGCCAGTCTGTTTTTTTTCTTTTTAATAATGAAAATTTCACAAACGTTTACCAAGTGTTTGTTTTTCAGTAAAAAAGAAACATGCAAGTGCTCGTTGACGTATGTGTAATATTTAATTCAAACATTAGTTCCATAACGCTCATACCACTAAGTACACACCACCAATCACCACAAGTGTTCTTTTACTTTTTTTATTTATAGTGGTGGATGTCAAAAGTAGGGCGGTACCATGTCATAGCAAAAAAATTTAATTGTTGTCATACAATTGAAAAAATAAAAATTGTAATTGAAATGAAATGCAATGACGGTTGAACACAATAATATTAACAAACACTTAATTTTTATTAATCATGGTGTTTTTCGAGGCCTCTACATCCCTGGCATCATTATCATATTTTACAAAAACATCAGTATTTTCCAACAAATTCTAATGGATTAGGAACACGAAGTTTTATATTCATTTCTATACATAACAGTTGCAAGACCGAAATTTGTCACCTATAATTACAAAGGAATACACGGTTTTGTGGTTCTAGATTAATTTTTCACGCAGATTGTAGAGTCCATATTTCCCATAATTCGTTTGGTTTACCAAACATTTGAATTTTTAAAAATCTTCGACCATAAATAGCCACTTGTAAGAAATTGTAGTTTAGTCATTAAGAGGTGTGTTATATTTCAGTTTATATACTTGTGGGTGTGTGTCGAATATTAAGCTCCGAATATGATCGCTCATTATGTATTCGTCAAAGAAAGATTGGTAGTTTCTCGCAACTATCAAATTTTGATGCACTTCCCTCTGCAGAAAATGTATTTCTATATGTAAAAGTTTCGCTCTTATTTGCAATTCAGCAAGAAGTCCGCGACAATTGACCTGTAATTGTACTTTTTTTTACTTCCCAAGAAAGTTATGAACGGTTGTGGTGAAAGGTAACAATATTTCCTTTTTTAGGGTGTTTTGAGCTTCGCGTAAAGTGTTCTACACCTACCAGTTTCCTTATAGCAGGTTTTTTATTTTGGCATAAACAATCTTGACAAGCAAACGTAATAAATACAGAAAAACCGGCACGACCCGATCAAGTGTGCTTCAACGAAATTTTTATGGGCCCCACTATAATATCTAATGCGTTTATATGCTCTTTGCAGCAGTAAATTGAATAAATATATAAATAGATATCTAGTGGAGAAGTGAACTCATTATGTGGTCAGTAATGATCTCGTGAGAGCCTTTCTGCTGCAAATTAATTTTATATTACAATTCTACTTCGAAGTAACAACAGATTTTCCAAGTATAAAGAAGACGCTGTAAATCATTTTTAAGTAAATTTTTCTAAATAAAATAAATCGACGCCAAAGAAGTTGGCGTTTGTCAGCCAATAAAGTCATGGGACCATTTTTTGAGATTCATGCAGTATAACCCACATTGACTACCTTCAAAAGGGTACACTAATCAATGAATATTTAATGAGGATTTCCAAAAAAAAAGACGACCACATTTAGCCAAGAAAAATACGTCTCTTCTACCAGTACAATAGAATAGTGCACACATGTGCAGTTTCCATGCCGAAATTCCATTAATTAGGCTATACATCACTCCCTCATCCGTCCTATTTTCAAAATTCAGCCCCATACCTAAAGACATGTCTCGACGGAAGAAGATTTGAATCAAAGAGATAACTATTTTGATGACCTCTACAATTTTTTTTATTGAAAGGGATACAAAAATTGGAGAAACCTTGAGCGAGGTGCATAGAGCTCAAAGGACACCATGCTGCAAAAACAATTTTATCTGAAAAACCTGTGTTTCATTCGAAAAGCCGCTGACTTATCAAGGCACAATCTTTTAGTTTTAAAGGAGGAGAAATTTAAATTTTTGTTTTGTTATTAATATTTTATGAAGAAAAAATACAATAGATAAAGAAGAAGATATAAAGCAATTGTTGGAGAAAATCTCTAAATAACATGAGTACATAATATGTACAATATATATTGTCGTTTATATATAAACTTATCCCATTTGAAATTATTTTCTATTGTTATTAAATTTTTTTTATCTGACACACTGACACACATGTGCAAAAAATTGACATTCAAATAATATTGATGTAATGAAATTGACTCATGGATGGGAACTTTGAATTAAAAACAGGGCAAATTATTGTAATATACAAGTAATTGATTGCTGGATATTACGAATAAAGCTAAACAAATCATCAGTCGATTTTTAACAGAATTATATTTGTACAAAAATTAATACAAACAATATGAGAATTCGAACATACAACAAAATGACCAATGATGTGTAGACGGCTAAACGCGTAACAAACAACAAATTTTCGAAAAACTAATCTTTCATATGATTACGAGAATATCTTCACTAAATTGCAATAATTAGCATGAAACTGCATGGGAACTTTTAATTAAAAATAAAGTATACAATATTTTTCACATTTACAAATTTCATTTAAAATTGTGTAAATTTATTTTAATTATTTTATCGAGTTTGAGGTCTTCTTTTCTTTATAAAAAACAATATATTTATTTTTTATTTTTCAATATTTATTTTATATTTATTTATATTTATTTATATTTATTTTATATTTATTTATTTATTTTATATTTATTTATTTATTATTATTATTTTTTTTTTTTTGTTTCAAATTGTATAAAATACTTTTTCCTGAAGAAGACACCCACAGCGTGTTGAAATACTGGAAAATAAAAAATAAATATATTGTTTTTTATAAAAAAAGAAGACCTCAAACTCGATAAAATAATTCAATTAATTAAGAAAGGTCGAATAATATCATAAATTTATTATGCAAATTTTGTAGTAACACGCACTCGTATTATGGATGAAGATAAATTTTGATTCTTATCACTTTATATTACCATAAAAAGATTTCAATTGGTTGAGCAAAAGAATACACAAGTACCAGGTATGGATTCAATACAAATTTTCCAAAACATATCAAATGAAATCGTATTATTATATCACACTTATTGAAAATTAATAAGAACGAATATACATTACTCTAAAATAATACAACAATACGAGGGATACACCAACGCAAGGAGCTCGTGAATGGAATTTTTGTCTTTGATTTGCGGTGAAATAATAGTCGTAGACTAGATTTTCTACCGAAAATAACATTTCTTAATTCCACAAAAGCGATGTAAACATTTCGAATGCATAAGATTTTAAAAAGCTTTTTTTCTCTCCCTCCTGTAAAATTTATTAAATTGGACTTACTCGCACCTCCTTTGCAACTGAAGTTAACAAATATGTCTTCTTTTTTTTTAATGTACTTTCACCTATTTAAAGCTTTAATATCTTAATCTTTTTCAGTCCATTTTTTAATATTTTTACTAACTGAACTATAGATTGTAAGGACAACAGACTAGAAATTGAAAAAAGTGTCTCCCTAATTATGCATTGAATTTGAGTATATTTGCATCTGAGTTTTTACAACGATTCCTTTTTTTCACATTTTCTACGTGTTCGTTCGTTGGTATTTGTTGATTTTATTGATTTTGTACTTGTTTCTAATGGTTTTCTAACTTAATTATTGAATTTATCTTCAAAAGAGTTTAGAACAACATAATTTATACTCTTGTCCTCGTACTCTTCCACTTATTTATCGTGTACAGTAGAGCTTTTGTCTGTTGTTTCTTTTCTTTCCAACAATTTTTACCAACAACACGATAATAGAAAAATAGTTGTAAGTTCCTTTAGCAAGTGCTCGAAATATTTGAAGTATTACATTATATACTTGTACGAGTATGTATACGAGTATGTACACATGTATTTGGACGGCAGTACATAAAAAATGTCGTTGAAGGAGTTTGCAGTATGAATGACGTAAAATGTTGAACGATTTTTTAGAATAAAGATAAAATAGATAAAGCTCATATATACATACATATACACACATATATGTGTGTATATAGGTATATGTGTATATAGTTATTGTCATGGGCTTCAAACATGTCGTCGAAGTAATGGTTTTTTGTACCTGACTTAATGGATTGTTCTTTATTCTTGTTTATTTTTTTATTGCTCCAATATGCGAGTATAAATTTCATCAAGTTTCATCTTTCACAATGAAGAAAAGCATTAATATATATATTTAATATTTATATATAAAATAGTTGATGAGAGCTCTATTTCATATAAAAACTAATAACGAACTATAGAAGCTTCCATTTGATATTCGCTATCTTCATAGATCAAGAAATAACAAAACAAATTAAATTTATTTTAAGGATCTTGAAAGGAAGATTTCCAAAGATTGAGTCCCACAAATTATTTATATCGCTCCAGCTGTTTAACTGAAATTAATTTTAGTCCACAAAAATAAAAAAATTCCCGGTAAAGAAATGTGTAGAAGCACAATAATATTACCTCCCATACCCACTTAAAAAGTGTAAAATAAAAACTTTTTACAAAAAAAAATTTAACGGATTTTAAAAATAGTCCATGAATAGTTTGAAATAGTCAAAATATTTTTATATACTCGTACATTAACTACCGAGAATTTTGAATCCGCTGACAAGAAAGTTCACAACTAAAGGAAAAGATTAATTCACAGTTTTCTCTATCGTGGCATCGCCTTCATAGATCTCATCACGTAATGTGTTTAATATTTTAGTTTTTTGAAAATTTTGTTTACTATTTTTGAAGTCGGTTAAATTTTTTTATTAAAATTTTTTTTAATTTAAATTGAAAAATATTAATCATTTTAATTACTTGACATTCTCCAAGCATATTTGATAGCCATACAAACTTAATGACATGCATTTTTATATTTATAAAAGTGATAAGTCACAAATACAGGAACCGCAAACACATACACACAAAAGCATTTCTTATGAAATTGTCAAATCGATTAGAGTATAAGACACCAAAATGTTTCAAATGCCAAATGGTATTCTTCACTTTTCTCTTATCTAGTTTAGATGTTAAGGAGTTATCGTTCATCAGCATACGAGCACGTATATATATACTTTAATATTTAAAATCTTGAACATAAATGATAATAAATATGTACATAAATAAATGCTGTATGAATTATTAATTAGAATTCCAGCAACAAGTTTATCCTTCCCTTTCCTGATTTTCTTCAGTTATACGTATACGAGTACTTTGATAACAATTATTTTATTATAGGAAGACCTTAATATCTACTATTTATGTAAAAAAATCACTAAAACTTACATTTACGAAATTTTAACAAGTTTTCATTGCAAAATTTTTAAAATTTCACACTTAAAAGTCCTCTATTTTGAATAGTAAATATTATTGTTGCTGCTCTAGAGAACAAAAATTTAGTTAAATAAACGAATACGAAAACGAGTGAATATATACGAGACTTTTGTAATTTCCCGCCTCATAACTAAAAGGACAATACATGTCTAGTCAGTTGACTCCTGTCAATATTCGAACGAGCTGCATCATTTAGTTTGTTTGTATTTGACAGCCAGTGATAGCAGACTATCATGTGATTTGAGGAGAAAATGGAAAAAGTGAATTTCGTGTGCTCTTTAAAAATAATTTTTTTTTCTATGAAAATTTTGCACCATTAATTTCAATGGTAAAACCGTCATTTACTAAATTTCATTGTGGCCGTACAAGCACGGAAGGTGGTTGCCCAGCCGAGGTCTCTACATCCGAAACAATTTAAAAAATTCATGATACGGCTGTTGGCCGCTGGAAGTGCATGAGATTGTGGAACCCATAGGCATATCTTGCGGCACAAGGAGAAAACTTTGCCGCGTTTTATTTGCAATCGTGTGACAACTTCGCAGGAGTGTTTGATGTGGTTCACCTGCCATAAGGACGAGTTTTTATTCCGTTTCGTAATCAAAGATGAAACATGGATCCACTACAACATCTCACAGACCAAACAGCGGTAAGAACAGTGCGTTTCCCGTAGTAGACTTGTCAAACAATACAGTCTTGGTGACCGTTTTTTGCGATTTCCGCGGTAAAAAACATATTGACTGCCTTCAAAAGTTTAAGACAATCGATAACCATGCCAACTTATTGGGGCGATTTAATAAGGATTTGAAAAAATGAGCGAAAGTTGTTTTCTACCAGGACAATGCAATATTGCACACATGTGCAGTTTGCATGTAAAAATTCGAGGAATTAGGATACAAATTGCTTCCTCAACCCGTCCTATTTTGCGTATTCAGGCCTGAGTAACTATTTCTTGTTTCTAATCCTGAAGTAATGGCTTGGAGAAATGTTGGACAAAGTGTATAGAGCCCAAAGGATATTATGTTGAAAAATGTTGTGATTTTTTTAAATTAAAATATCTGTGTTTTAAACAAAAAGTCAGGGACTTGTTGACCTGCCCACATTAATTTTTTGAATTACCTCCCTTCGGGGTGTTAATTTGACAATTTTTATGTGTCGCTTCTCTAACGAAACGTTAGTACTCGCACTTTTAAAATATTTTCTTAACCAAAGTTTCATTGATTCAACAGATTTAATGATGGTTGTTTTGATTTAAAGAAAATAAAAACCCGGTAGAGTTTTTTTTTTTTTATTAAATGTTTTTCGTTGATGTTACCAACGAAATTTTACTCATTGTAAAACAATTGTCTTATTTGCATCCAATTCAATAAATCTCAATAGAGAGAAATTCTCTCGACTAAAATCTTTAAAGAAAGCCATCTTTCGCCTTTAAAAGGTTCGAGTCAAGTGTCGAGATAATTTGAAAACAAAAATCTATTTTCAGCATTAATTTAGTAAAGTTAGAAAAAAGTTAAAGAATCACTGGATGATTAAATGTATCAAGTTTAAGAACCGATTGTAAATGAATTTCTCCTTATACCAGATGTTTGATGTAGCTATTTGAACAATTATTTCAATATTTTTCTCTAAATTCGGTTCATTTTAACTTCATTTGCTGTAATTTTTGTTCAATTATTCAAAACAGATTGTTTTACTAGTTAATTTTTGTGATTTTCTTTCTACTGAATTCAACATTTCAGTAAAAACAAATCAAAGTATTAATAAATCAATAATGTTGAACGTTATTTTTATAATGTGTAACTGGATCTCATTGACGTCCTATTTGTTGTTGTTAATAATGCAACACCTACAGTTCTGTTATTTTTTTAAGAGGATTTAAACTTCAAAAGAAATGCAAAACTTAAAGTGCTTAAGACTGTAATAGTGGAATACAAAAGAAATACTTCAAAGCGGCAAATTTACTATCAACAACTCGAGTTAATCGTTTGCAACATGTCATTCTGGGAGAAATCGTCTTTGAAAATGTAAAAAAGTAAGACAAATAATTATATTGGTAAGTATCAAAAATATACAATAAGTCACTTGATTTTGAATTCAAGCCAACAGAATTTATAAATTGTAAATTCTTGTTGATGTTTTAGGCCGATCAATGATTGACATAGAGCAATAGGGCTACAGGTCATAGCTGCCCCATTAGGTAGAATAGATGAAGACTTATTTATCTTATATATTTTTAAAGGTACTTATAGGATATGCACTAATTTTAGAAACTATAGGAAATATTAGTCCATGAACTAGAATTCGCAAATCACACGAAATGGCACTATTGTACCACTGGGTTATTACTTGGGCTATTCTGAAATTACTGTCAATTTTATTAGGACCAGAAGACTAAAAAAGCTCTATAGTTTTTCAACTCCCAAATTTTATAACTCAGAAAAACAATAATTTAACATTCAAATGCTCAAAAAGAGGAATGTCCTTCTTATAGTTTTGAAATTTCTTTAATTTATGTAATTTTATTAAAATCTATTATATTTCAATTTGATTTCCAACAATAAATTTATATAATTTTAGCAAAAATTTACCAAAACAACATACATTTTCAATAAACGCTTCAGGAGAAAAATATGCTTTTAAAACAATTTTTATTTTAGTAAAAATAAAAATTTTGTTACGGAAATAATTTAATCGCACAGATTTTTTTTAAACAATAGAACATTTTTAATGTTTGTTTTCATCTCAAGTTAAATTAATATATATATAAATACATGACGTTTTCTTAAATAAATTTTGTCGTAACATTTAAAGTCCCAATAAAAACATTGTAGCCGTGTCGAATTTCTTCAACATTGAAAATTATTGCACTAAAGTTTTAAAAAAATTTAAGTAGAAAAACGAACTCATACTTAAGAATTTCACGCGGTGTTCAATAATAATTTCACTAAAATTTTACGACGTGTGTCATATTCATTTCTGCCACGTGGCCCCAATTACGGACAGGCTTTACCTGTTATTGAAAAACCTGCTGTCATCCGCAAAATAATAAATGGATACAGCTGAAGCTTTAAGAGAGAATAAAATTAAAATATAGAGTTGGAGAAAGAACGAAGTTTAATTTGAAGTCGTTTGATGAGATCCCATCTATAAGGCTCGATATAAATCGAGAGAAGTAATGAATGGAATGACATCATTTCTACTCATGTAGAGCAAAAAATCACATTGACCTTCGATGAAAAAAAGATGTTGGAATGCAAGTACTTTATAATATGGAAATCTGTCACAGTTTCCATCAAAGAGAAAAAAAAGAACAAAAGAATAAAGAATCGAACTTTGCAAAAGTATACTTTTTGTTAACCTTAATATCGATATCTTCTGCTACAACATCGGTTAAGCTTTATATGTAAATTTGTTTTGCATATAAAGAGGATAAAAAGGAATACTTTATCTCACCGGCTTAGCGATGTCTAACCGATCTAAGAACGATATCTGGGCGCTTGAAAATATCTAACCGATGCCTTATTAATTGCATAAAGTTAGAAGGATATTGATATAATTTTTCAATGATCCATATCCTTATATAAACTCTAAATTACTAATTAATTTGTTTGTAAACTTTTCAAAATATTGTTGAAAGTCTACTTACGAGCTGACAGAAGCTATAGCGAAATGTCAGGCATATAATTAGTTTATAGCATGTAAACTTCTCGTATAGTAAATTTAAGGAAAATTAAGCTTTATTCAAAATTTTAAACATAAAAAATCAGTTACAGTCTGCTAAAAAGGGAAAAAAGGAAGCACATGCAATGATTAAATAGAATTTATAATTTGCAGTCAAAACAGGTTGTGCAAAAATCTAATGCATTTTTGCAATTGCAAGGTTCAAAACCTTTTAAAGTTGGGAATATATTTAGGCATGTATTTAAGCATATTGTAGGCTTTTGACAGCGGTGTCTGTTACCATGAAACAGTAAGTCGACTAATATTTTCTAGCCGAAAGCAGCCGTCATGTTTGTCAGCTGTTGGGATACCTGAAGAAGAGTCCGGTGACGGCTTAACTGTAGATATCAACCGGTCGGCTTTGTTCTCTGTTATGTCAGTATTAAATTTGTTTTACGTCAACTTTAATATTTACAATATAAATAAGCGAATAAGGACCAATAAGCAAATGTAACTCTCTTAATTTTTTCTGATACTCTTATTAACTATTGAAAGAGCATTTACATATTTTTAAGAAATTCACCACCACAGTAATGACAAGGCAACCAGCACAAAATATATCAAAAGCTTTAAAGTCTCCGTTAAGTATGCAATACTATTCAGTATTTAATAAGAACCGTTGAAGTACAATACAAACAAAAACTACACGATACCGACCGGATATACGCGTGTTTTTTGTTTTTTATATAAACACACATATTTTTACAAACTTACACAGATGTAATAAAAACAAAAACAGCAATAACAACAAAAGTAAACAGATACCCGTTTGTGTATATATACAAACATATACTTACATATATTTTTTCTATAAAAGAAGGAATTGTCCTCAAAGTTATAAATTAAAGTTCAAACAAAAAGTCGAATCGAAAATAATTTATTACTGAATGTTCATCATTAAATTGAAAAAGTGTCTGGATATTAATATATAATTTTGCAACAAACACCAGAGAGTATTAAAGTGTAAATAACTATTTATATAATTACATGAAAAACATCTAAATTATTCATATGCACACATGTATACCTAAACATTCATATACATACACTAACACTCACACCCATTTTCAAGATTTCCTTACAAAACTAAGGAGCAGTTAAATAACAACAAACAACAAATGCAAATACATACATAGATAAAAAAGACGAAACTGATGCCAGAACTGTAAGTTTAAATTTACTATTTTCAATTCAATTTTGTTTATATTTTCTTTTAAATTTATTTTACTATAAAAGAACGTAAAAGAAACCAATTTTCATTCATTGGTCAGCATGATTCTGTTGTATAATTTTTTTTTAAATATATTTGGTTTGTTAATAGCAGCTAAGCTATTACGTATATATCTTTCAAGCAGTACAGTAGGACTTTGGGAGCAAAATGTGTTTAAAATGCAAAATATTTTTGTAAAATAAATATATTTTAGAAAATAATGGCGATGTACATCGTCACAAAATTATATGTATGTTAGAAAAAAATTTCTCTGAAGTGGAAGTGGGAATATTAAAATAATAATGAAAAAAATGCCCTTGAAAATTTGCCAGTAGCGCTAAAGCTAAAAGATTTAGGGTGAACCATTAAATATGTTTAATTGCTCCTGAAAAGTTTTCCACCTGCCTTTCAATCTGCACAGAAGGGGCAAACATATACAGTAAAATCTTCCATATGCGGTGGATATGGCCATTGTCATGTATATAAAAAAATTATTAAAATATATATTAAGAAATGTATGGCAGTTTCTTTTTGAAAAAAATCAACCCGGAAATAAAATTAAATTTTTTATACAAATTAGGATAAATATATAGTATATGAACAATCCTTTGGAAAATCTCACAAGAAATCCAATAATCCATTCTATTCGTTCGGAAAACCGTATTTGGAAGTATGTATGCTGCTTCATTGTATGAAGCAGCCCCGATTTTCTTCCAAACCGCGTATTAGTTTTTAATATTCGTATAACATAAGAAACTTGTCTTCCAAAACACAACAAACAAAAAATGTTGCTTCATTCCAAAAGACACCTTAATGAGATTTTGTTTCCAAAAGCCGACCAAATAAACTTTAAGTTTTAAAATTCATTGTGAATTGCAAAAATATTATCTGAAATGTAAAAAGTTTCTTTTCGCTTTCTTCAAAAATAAAAAAATTAAAAAAAAAGTTGCAAGGAATGATGTGCTTCATCGCTTCCCCTAAAAACTTCTGTGATACGATAGACAACTCAGATGTGAACAGTAAAAACACACTCTTACAGGGATTCCAACGTCCAATGCCAGTAGAAGTTGGCGTTTATTATTTCATTCGACGATCGATCTTCACTAGAAATAAATTGTAATATTCGTATTATGAGTTGGAATTACGATAGGAATTTTTGTTACTCATCATATTTCCTATCTGGTAATTATTTGCTTTTTCTCTTGGGCTACCAAACACCAAATTTTACACTATTTTATTCACTATTTTATTAGTTTTAAGCTCTTTGGGTATGAATGCAATGCAGCAACTCGAAAGTTGATGAACTAGGGGAGGGGTGTCTTGAAAATGTTGTTAAAGAAGATGTAAAGCTGACACAATCAAGCGCTTGGAGACATGAGTAGATTCTCATAAAAGCTAAAAATTCTAATTCAATTTTTCTAATTTTTTATTAATTACTGTTGAACGTAGTCGTCTACGTTTAATTCATGACATTGTTTGAACAATTGGCACTTTTGAAAAATATTTAAACAACAACTACTCAATTTAGAGAGACCAAATATGTGATTCTCAAATATTATCTTTTGAAGAGCTACGAAATTCAGAGAGACAGAAGATATAATTATCGGAAAATGTTTGTTTAAGAACTAGGCAGGGAAGATATTTTTAACTTTATTCATAAAAAGAAGTGAATATTTGTTTAACAACTACGTATGTAGATAGTTCAGCTACTAAAAAGAGTTTATTCATAAAAAATGGAAGGGATGTAGATTTATTATCTTCAAGAAACTAAAATAAAGAAAAAGAATTAGCATTCAGCGCTGTAGTTTTGGCATCCAATTCCAATTCAAAATAACGTTTACAGTTCTACTCCACTGCGCGTGAGATTCGATACCAATAACCAAGAGGTTTTGTGTATTATTGATGGGGGAAACTTAAAAACTTTAAGTCCATCGGTAAAAAAAAATCTAAATATTACTTAATATTGAATGTTTTAAAACTACTTAAAGTTCACTGACGATTTGGTTTAGCGGCCAATGAAATCTCAGCATATGAAGAGCTAAAGTCACAACAAACAATGCATTTTGAAATCTCCACATACAGTGCAGTTCGATTATAATGTACATTAGCTATAACCGTAGAAATTGTTACAGTTATAGCAAACTTCGACTATAACGAACTTTCGCTTATAACGAACGGTTTTCTGTATCAAATACAAAAAGGATTGCGAATTTTTACGCTTATAATAAACAAACTCGCAATATTTTTTTATGTATTTTCTCAGCCGGTTAAATAATTATTTACCATTTGACAAATTAATGAAACAAAATAAGAAAAAGTTTAATATATTTTATTGTTGCTTACTTTTGTTTGACGAACTAAATTCTCCGATCCGATCCGATTCAGTAACTGAAATCCAAAGCACACACTTGTATATGGCTGATCCTTTTTCAGTACGACCATCAGCCTAAATAATTTCCCTGTCTGAAATTTAATTTAATACACAAGTTTTCGTTTCTCCTCTATCGAGATGAATTTAGTCAATGAAAATTCGTTCTCATCGTTTTTTTTTTGTTCTTCTATCCAAGTCTGATTTATTGTTTGGTTGGTGTAGGTGACTGCCTTGAGAAAAAAATTCAACCAACTAGCATCAAGAGCTTGATAAAAACGACTACTCGTCCAAATGAACTCGTCGATTCCAGGATTCAAGGCCAAGCCCTGGGATCCACTGTATGGTGGTGAAAGGTCTGATAGTCACCTAGACCTGAGATCGCTGATAACTCCGTTATGTATTTGCTTCGAAGACTGCCATTTCGGGAGATGGGAAACCGTTTTTCTTCACCTACCACACCACGGCTGTGGCAAAACGCATTATATGGAACTCCTAGTCGAGTAGCTTGTCTTGCCTAATGACCAGTGAGCTGTCAGCACTACGCTAGTCTGGAGATATTCTTACGATTATTGTTGATCAATTGAGTTGAGCATCTGTCGTTCTAACATAGAGAGACGTACTTTGCGACCTTACAATAATTCAGTTTTTGCGCCATCTGCCTCAAGTCCTAAAGATATTGAAAGACATTTAAAGCGCGAACAGCCATGGCTAGGAAAGCTACTATATGCATATATCCAAATAAAAGTTATGTCGGCTCAACGTCCTAATCGGGAGAGTACATCCTTACACTGGCTAACGAGAATAGAATAAACGTAATGAGATCTTAACAACAGAATTGAAAAATTCCGATTTTTCTGCGAGCATTTCTTTTCGCCAGCACCTTTCTCACCTTGTTAATGACCAGTCACATCCTCTGAGAGACACTCACTCCATTAGGAAGGCAGTACTAATATTCTAAGTCCATTATCTTCTGAGAAAATACCAAACCGAAAACCACTTATCGTTCCTGGTCCTTCATTTTATATATTTTCTCCTTTCCAAGCCCGTCTGCTTGGGAAAATGAGTTTGAAACTGCCTTTAAAGTCAAGCCAAGGTATCATACAGTCGGAGGGTTTTATTAAGTAGAGAGAAAGTTGCTTTAACGTCCTATTGTGACCATACGCCATTGATTCGGCTAATTTTTCCGCACTGCAGCTAAAAATGGTCTTATAACATTCAGAGCCTCTGAGGGTTAGTGTGTAAATCGTTTTTTATGCCGATGCAATTGGTCCATCACATATTTCCTCCTTGTGCCAATAAGACATACTACTGGTCCTTAGGTAAGGATTGGTCGTATAACCGTCAGATTTATCCATTTCAATATTTTAGGACTTAATCCCATTTTCCACCCAATATAACATCATGTTGTCGGCAAAAAGTCTTTCGAAATGTGTGATTTGTAATAAATTAAGAGTCGAATTTTTTTGTCCAAGTTTACATTATTTTCTTTATGATGTCAAAATGTTCTTTGCAACCAAATTTTTCTTTGCAGCACGAAAATAGCTTCACTGCCAAGTTTGACTTGATAGATAGTTTTTCCACACTTTATGGGGTAGTGGAACTTACTTTTCTATTTATTTTATTTTCTTCTTTTTTATTACATTATACGAACGAGCATTATGATGCATGATGTTGTTTTCAACAAAAATAACAAACAAGAAACAAAAAGCCTGCAATTCGCAAATTAATTTCACAGTCAAATCACTCTTTCAAGTTTCTGTTATTCGTTTAATTATGATAAAATATTAGTTTCATGAACACAAGAATAAATAAAAACTTTTATTAAAAACATTTTAGATCGTAGCTCAATCGGTATAAATATGAGCAAAAAAACTTGCACAATTCAGTCAACAGTGAACGTGAAGATCTTTAACTAGAAAAAGTAAAAAATGTATTTGTATTTTTTTAGTCTTCTAAGTATAATTGTTTACATACAAGCGGATTATAGGGTGTGTATAGGGAGTTTTTGCAGTATAACAAGTAATGGTAAAGAAATAATATTGAACAAAAAAGTTAATAAATAACATTTAGTCGAATTCATCTTATAAAATGCCTCATCCTCCCTATACTTGTAGGTAAAATTAAAAAGGAGGAGTGGCCTGCGGATTATGATCATTGTGTAATTGAGGAATCTAACAAGGAAAATGCAACAGTTTTAACAATGAGAGCATTTTGCTTTTCTGAAGCTGGTGGTCTAGCTGCCAGCTTATGTAGGGGGAATAACGCAGTGTTTTTTCACTGTGCCGTAACTGCTAGGCTGTGCAGAAGTGCGGCTATAACCTCCTCGTGGTGGCCACCGGTAACAGGGACCCAGTACGGTCATGTCTCTGCTGGGTACCTGGCAAATATAGTCGGGCTAAGAGAGAAAACTCTAAATAAACCCCAATCCAAGAGGGAACAGCATATCTCGAGGGATGAATGGCTAGTGGGTTAACTAGTTCCTAATATGCGGACTTGGGATGCACAGGCGAGGTCCCATTTCAATAAATGCCTTACTACGTTACCGGGGCTCTGGCGTAGTTGACCGTTTTTTCCCCTTTACTCGTGGGAACAAAAATGAATGTACACAAAAAAAATAAAACAAAAAATAACGCAGAGGCACACATACCTCAAAAAAATAAAGAGGCAGAAAAGCCCTCAAATGAAACTGGGGCGGGAGTAACTCCCAGTAAAGAAAAAAAATGAAGAGAGGCCAAAGAGACTCAGTGGTGCAGGGAAGAAAAGGCTGGCATATCTAATCAAGAAGGGCCTTAGCAAGGAGGAGGCATACGCCAAGGCCTTGCAACCTATGGCCGTAGACCAGAAACCTGGGGGCATTAAACATGGCCCAAAAAGGCAAAGGTCTGAAGAGGAGACGCCACCTGAATCCTCACTGAAAAAGAGGATAAAGGATGATAAAAAACCATCCACCTCGCAAGCTGCTAAATCAAAGCAGTCAGACAACCCATCGGTGTCCATACAGAGGCGGCCCACTGCCTCATATAAGGACATAACAATGGGAGTCAAGACTGCGGTTCTAGCAAGGGACTATCCAAATACGTCCCTCACAACCCAGCAAATGGACTCCATCCAGAATATGATTCTGGAAAAAATTGTAGCTGGCAAAGATCAGGCCATAAAACCTGCTTTTCTTGGCTGTACTTACAAGGCAGGATACCTAGTCTTGCACTGTAAGGACAGCATGTCAGCTGAGTGGGTGAAAACAAATATCACCGACACATCACCATGGGAGGGAATCTCACTGAATGCCATAGAGGAACATAAGATTCCTCAATCTCGCATTGCAGTGGGATACTTCCCAAACTCGACTACGCTGGAGACGAGCAAGATCTTGGATCTGTTACAGGGACAGAATCAGGGTCTCCTCGTCGAAACGTGGCGTTTATTAAAAAGAGCCGAAAAAGGCTCTCTGGTCACGTTGGTTCTTTCCGTGGACCAAAAATCAGCAGCTAGTGTGACGAAGTCAAAAGGGAAGCTAAACTTCCGGTTTGGCCAAGTTGTACTCAGGCTTAAGGCTGAGAACATAAATGCGGATGCGCTTGTTCAACAGATGGAGGCAGTGGAGTTGGAAGAAGAGGACGAAAGCCCTCCTTCCACATCAGAAACTACAAAATGAGGTGCATCCAGGCAAATCTTCATCATGCTAAGGCTGCATCAGCTGAAATTAGCAGAAGATTTGCTGCTGGCACCATCAACATAGGGCTTATACAAGAGCCCTGGATATCAAGAGGCCGCATACGAGGCCTCAATATACAAAACACTCAGGTAATTTATGACACGCGCGCAGTCAAACCAAGGGCTGCGCTTATCATAAACACCAATATTAATTACTTGCCTCTTACAGAATTTATGGATGGCGACAGTGCAGTGGCGCTAGTCGAGTTGGACTCCAATGGAAACAGGATAGAGGTTGTTATTGCCTCAGCCTACTTCCCGGGGGACACAGACGAAGCACCACCTCTGAAAATAAAGGGACTAGTGGATTACTGTAAATGCCATAGGAAAACCCTCATCATTGGCTGTGATGCGAATGCCCACAATACAGTATGGGGAAGCACTGATACAAATAAAAGAGGTGAGTCACTCTTAGAATACTTATTACTTACTAACATGGGGATTGCAAATAGGGGGAATAGCCCAACGTTTTGCAACGCCATCAGAGAAGAGGTTCTCGATCTGACACTTATAACTAACAAATCACTTGATATGATCAGGGATTGGAAGGTCTCTGAAGAGGACTCCATGTCGGATCATAAACACATCCTTTTTGAAGTTAGGGGATTGGTGAAGAGTCAATCGCTCTACAGAAACCCCAGGGCAACAGATTGGATAAAATACTCGCAGGATCTGCAGTCCAGGATCACTGGAAACACATTTTCCATCACATCACCTGAGGAACTGGATGCATCAGTCGAGAGACTAACTGATGCAATCATATCCTCATTTCAAGACAACTGTCCTGTCAGGATAAAATCCTCCACGAAGAGGGTACCTTGGTGGAACAGAAATCTTGGGAAACTGCGAAGAAAGGCAAGACTGGAATTCAACAGAGCCAAACAAACTGGAAATTGGGAAGAGTACAGAGAGGCCCTAACCACTTACAACAAGGAGCTAAGGAAGTCCAAGAGAAAATCATGGAAACTTTTCTGTGAAGATCTTAAGGACGTCCCGGCCACAGCCAGGCTGCACAAAGCACTTTCGAAGGGGGGCACGAACCCGATAAGCACACTGAAGGGGCCAGACGGCACCTATACAGATACTTTCAAAGGGACACTAGAGCTTCTACTTAGAACTCACTTTCCTGATTGCAGGTTTGGAGCTTCGGACGCTGAAACTCCAGCGGCATGGCCGCATGCTCAGCGAAGGGCGACGAACCAGGTCATCAGGAAAATAGTGACCTTTGAGAGGATAAAATGGGCTGTAAATTCTTTCAGACCTTACAAATCACCGGGGCCGGATGGTATCTTTCCGGCCCTGTTGTCAAGAGGTGGTACCATCCTCTATCGGAAGATGGTTAACATATTTCGATCAAGTTTAACAATAGGACATGTCCCAAGGACTTGGAGAGCGGTAGGGGTTATATTCATACCCAAGGGTGGAAACAGACCCCCAGAATCTCCCAAGTCCTACAGACCAATTAGTCTATCATCTTTTATGTTGAAGACGATTGAAAAACTATTGGACCAATACCTCAGGACGGAGGTACTTTCCATGAGACCTCTGCATAGGCTCCAATTTGCCTACCAGAAGGGCAAATCAACTACCACGGCACTGCACAATATTGTTCGGGATATTGAAAAGGCCATGGAATCGAAGGAAATAGCCCTGTGTGCATTCATGGACATTGAGGGTGCCTTCGACAATGCGAACTTCCACGCAATGGAAACAGCACTCACTACTAGAGGAGCTGATCCTGTGATAGTACGATGGGTCAGCTGCATGCTGAACCAAAGGTCGATTAGGGCCTCACTTGGATCCACGGATCTCACAGTCACCGCGGTTAAGGGATGCCCACAGGGCGGAGTATTATCTCCCCTTCTATGGTCTGTATTAGTGGATGACCTGATCGGGCTACTTAACCGGAGGGGACACAGAACCATCGGCTATGCGGACGATATCTCCGTAATAATCAGGGGGAACCATGCAGGGACGATTACGGACCAAATGCAAGACGCCCTAGACAAGATGCATGAATGGTGCACTTCGGAAGGGCTATCTGTTAACCCAGCGAAGACGATCATTGTACCATTTACCAGGAAAAGGGTGATTAATTTACCCAGTCTCTGGATGGGTGGCATCGAGATAGTTCCCAAGGAGAGGGTAAAATATCTGGGTCTCGTCTTGGATATGAAACTCACTTGGGAACCGCACCTCGAGTCAGTACTGGGAAAGGCCACGAGGAGCCTTTGGACAGCGAGGCAACTACTTGGCAGATCCTGGGGTCTGAGCCCCAAAATGACCTTCTGGATATATATCCAGATGGTGAGACCAACCATACTGTACGGGGCTCTGGTATGGTGGAGGAAGACTGAGCAACGGACAACTATATCGAGACTGTGCAGGTTACAAAGACTTGCATGCCTATGCGTCACAGGGGCCATGAAAACAACCCCAACGTTGGGTATGGAAGCTCTTCTGAACCTTGCACCGCTCCATCTGGCTATACAAGAGGAGGCAGCTATAAGGGCAATCTCTATCTACGGAAAAGAGAACCTTAGGGCGGGAAACCTAACTGATCATCTGGCTATCCTCAGGGGAATCGGGGACATACTTGATATGTCTCAGGCGGGCGACCATATGGACCCGGTATACTGTTTCGACAGGAAATACAGGGTCCTCTTCCCCACAAGAGAAGAATGGTGCGCAAACCCAGGATGGCTAAGAGATGGATCGCAAATGTGGTACACGGACGGCTCAAAAACGCTCCAAGGAGTTGGGGCGGGAATAGTGGGGCCTAGAGCACACAGGTCTATAACATTGAGCAAGGATACGACAATTTTCCAAGCGGAACTTTACGCGATACTGGAAACTGTGGAGATCCTATCCGAGAGAGGACACAGGGGAATACGGGTTAAGATATTCTCGGACAGCCAATCGGTTCTTAAGGCCCTGAGAGGCTGTACGTACATGTCCAGATTATTACTGGAATGTCAAAACAGGCTCAATGACCTGGCGACTCATAATCAGATTACTCTGATATGGGTACCAGGGCATCAGGGGCATGCCGGGAATGAGATGGCGGACATCTGTGCGAGAAGAGGGGCTGAGGGGAACTTCATTGGACCCACCCCTTCTTTTGGTTTCAACAAAAGTCTCCTTAAAGGGGAGATTTCGAAATGGACATCGTCCAGGATTGCAATACATTGGAATGACATCAATGGATTATGTCACTCCAAGAAATTCCTACGCTTTGACGCTGGGAGGGCGGATCTGGCTCTAAGACTGGACAGAAAAAGCCTACGGACGCTGGTAGGGGCGCTCACAGGCCATTACACCTGCAAAGCCCACCTATACAGAATGGGCTTATCTGACACGGACATCTGCAGATTTTGCGGTGAAGATGAGGAGTCGATGGAACACTTGATAACAAATTGTGGGGCATTGTGCCACAGGAGACACAGGACTCTACATGCATATACGCTGAGTGAAGAGGATCTGCTAATGCTCCCACTGAAGGAGCTGATCCTATTTGCGAACGTATTAAACTGTTAAGGACAGGGGAAGCACAATAGATCAGCAATGGTCGCAGTGCAAAAGGCTATCCTGGGCCAAACCCCATTTCATTACTTACTTACTTACTTGCTTTTCTGAAAATGGTGATATTTTAAAAGAAGAAATTCGTAAGGAATCACCTACTAATCCCAACAATGAAATAAGTAGATATTTTGCTTTATATTCCAATGGGATTAACTATGTAAAGGCAAATGAAGCCTGTATCAAATATCTCAATTTTAAATTACTTCTGGAATTCAATGAGTTGATGCAAATAATGGATTCGAGTCTTGAAAGATGTAGATCTAAACTATCTAATATATATGGATCAGCTAGAAAGAAGCTTGATCGCGAATGGGAGGAGAATCAAAAGAACGAGTATAACAAAAAAATTGAAAAAGAACTCGAGGAACACTATAAACATTGTGCAGAAAAATGGAACGCCGAACGGGAATATGCTTTAACATGTTTATATGATCAACTACATGAAATTCAAAAACAAAAAGGGGAAGTCAGTTAATACCAGTACGACAAAAAGTGAAATAATAAACGTCTCTGTTAGTTCCATTATTTGTTTTTTTTTTTTTCTTTTTAATTTCATATTAGACATATGAAATATTTTCCTATTAAAATGTAAAATTCAGCCAACTAACATCATAAAGATAAGAATTAATTGCTTTTTTATTAAAGTGTTACGTCTTTGTGAAAGGGATAGTGACGAAATGAGAAAAGAGATATTAATTATTTTAACAACTCTACTATTGCGTGTTTTATAAAGTTTTATAGCAAAGTTGCAGCGCCTCTCGTGTTAAGTAGACGCACTAAGTTTCTTAAACTGTACGTGTAGCCAGTTTATTAATAGTTTTACGTCGGAGGAAGGAGGCCGCTGTAATATACATTAGTATAGAAGAGTATCAATCGATGCTGATACTATTCCGTGACCATTGCTATGGGTGCATCACTTAAACAGTCCAACAATAACTAATACAATGCCACACTAGTATACATCAGAAAAATTCATGATGTTGATGATTTATTCTGAACAGAGATCGAACTCACATTCTCCGTCATAATTTGCTTTGTAGTCAACGCCCTAAATACTTCAGGCAACAGCTGCGATAGGAAGATTAAACATATTATATATGATAGAAACAAAAATTATTTAATTATTGGCCTAAACTACGGGCGTTTTTATATTTCGTTCACGAGTCTTTCAAGTTTATCACCTCCTTTTACAATTGCATTTATATTCTGAAGGTTTGTCTTATAAAACAATTAAAAGTCATAAGCATGTTTTATTTTGAAACGATTGTAGAAATCTGATTTAAGTGTCACTTGGAAAAAAAATTAAATCTTCAAAGGAAATCAATAAGATCCGGACGTAGTGTATAGTTGTTCACTTATGTAAATGTATCCTTGCGTACAGTTTTCACGGTACATGATCACTGAATTTTATGTATTTAACTGTCATATAGCAAAGTCACAGGCTTCGTTTGTCTTATCCAAGGGGGAGCTCCAATCCAAATACTACAAACTTGATTTTTGTTATTCGTTTTCTTGATCACTGGCATTTTGTTTTCGGGAAAAAACTGTTTCTATTTATAAATTTATGTAAAAAATTATCGCTCTAATTAAAGAAAGTCATTTTCTTTTTGAGCTCTCATTGTAATCTTGCACTTAATGAAGAACATTCATTTCATTGAAAGGGATTTTTTTTAATTTTGTTTAGAAGAGAAAACGTCACCACATATTGGAAATCCCTAATCACAAAATTTCACAAGGATTGTTTTATAACTGAATTTTGCAATTTGAGGGGAAACCTTGAAATGAACCAAAACGTTTTTAAAATCGTTTGTCTGCAAAGTTGTGTTGCCTTCTGTTGCGAAGTCAATTGTTTCCTTTATCCCTTTAGAAGAAAATTTTATATTAAATTTTTCTTCTTAAGTAATAAATTATTTCACTTCAACCTCAAAATGTATTTGAAACTGATCATGCAGATACGTTTTATACATGAATACTGGATACAAAATAAAAATAATAATAATAATAAACGTACATACATTTTTAAATATTCAAATCAAACATGTATCTCTTAAGGAAATAAAAGAATGTGAGTTCGATCAGTGAGAAGTTAAAAATGTAAGGAAAATACAATTATAGATGATAAATTGCCGTCCCATTTCAGAGATAAAACTCTTTCGACTTATAATTGGTATAATGCACTGAAGTTTAGGAAAAATTCACACTATCTATAGAGGAACAAAACGCACATACACGAATAAGGAGTTGAAGCGGACTACGAAAACATAGTGATGATCCTTTTCCTTTGAATCAGGATATGTGATTCGGTTTTTCTTTATTCTTCTATTCTTAAAAAAAGTTAAGCTTGTTTTCTTTTAATTTACAATTGAATATACTTTTTTACAAAGAAAACTTCCTTTAGGACCACTGTGAACAAGAACACACACACATACAAAAAAAACAATTTCATATAAAAAGTTCTGTTTGTATTTCTTTGCAAATTGATTACACGTCTAGCCTGTATATAATTTTTATAAATAAGTATATGTTAGGTTAGGTTAGGTTGATTGGAGGGGTGTGATAGCCCATGTCATACGACATACACTTAAGCCAGTGAAGGCTTGTTGTGCGCTCCCTTTAATTATCAAACACAAACTGCCAGAGTTCTGCGGCAGGATTCGAACCTGCGACCTTCGCACTACGAGTCTGGTACACTACTTACTAGTCTACGAAGGCCAGTAAATAAGTATATACTACAAGACAAGTTTCAATTTAATTATAATTTTGTTGAACTAAAGAATTTCTTTTCATTGCAGAGAAAATCCAAGAATTCTTGTTGTTCTTGTATTATTCTTCACTGTGTATTTTGTTACATTGTTTCGATAGCTCGTTCAAAAATAATATTCTTAGAAATCCAATGAAAGACACCAAAGTAGTTACCAAAACTTGAAAATGTCTTCATTTAGATTTTGTAACATATCACATTTATGCCCGAACCGGTCGATAATCTGTAAAGCATTTTTTTTTCTTTTTCAAAAGGTTTTTCCTCTCAAAATCCTTTTTAACTTCGTTGTCTCCATTGTTCTCTAAGTAAAAGTTAGAAAGATATAAAAAAATTTTTATGATTTTTATCACGTAATTGCCTAAAACTTTTGAACAAGGAGACGTAAATAATACTTGTTCGGTTGAATGTGTAATTACGTACGTGCGAGTGCTTTTGAATTTCTTCCTAATTTTTTTACTTCAAGAATTTGAACTTTTTGCCGCTCCGTTTTCCATAACCAAATCAATAAAGAGAAATTTTGGCAGGATGCTTTTTAATTATTTATGTATTTATTTCCAAATTTTAAACAAATTGTTCTTTAAAATACTCTAGTACACGAGTATGAAAATATATGCAACGTCCAAAGGACGATCTCTGAAGTATTTTGAATAGAATCAGACACCTTTTCATTAAAAAATTAATATATAAGTATTCAATAACGAATCCAAATTTAATACAAATTATTTTCCTTGCGAAAAAATATTAACTTTTCTAAACACAATAAAGACAGCTTCGTAAACGGTGAATTAGAGTCAAAAAACAGAGAACTCACTGCAAATACAAGCCGTTGATAGTCATGGGAAATGATTTGCACTAATGAAATGCCGAGTGGACCGCAGCAAACAGAAGATCTATTTAATGAAGGACAAAAGCTCAAATAGCCTGAGATATACTATGATATGGGTTAAAAGTAAAAGTTTATTAATAAATTGCTTTTAACGTACCATATCAGTTCTGGTACAAACTATTTATAGTTCAAACTAAGATTGACCGTAAAAGGTAATGTGGTACTGTCGTGAGAATATACGCAATTTCCCTGCAGAGTACTGAAAGCTGGCAGCGTTTTTAATGGTATACATATACAGCACACACACATACATATTCAAAGTTAATTTGCTGAGAAAGTACTTTTTTAATTATTTTACAAATAAAGTACTATATGACGTTTTCAATTGAAAAGTAACATTAAGCAAGAGAAACCTTACAAATTCAAATACATTGGAAAAATAGATGTTTTCCGCAACTAAATCAAAATAGTTGCAGCCACTTGGGGGCTATGATGCCACCCCACATACTCGTACACGGAGAAACAGACACACAAGTTAAACCTATTTTGGTACTACAAGCTGAAAACCGAAAATACTAAACATTTTAACTGTATGAATGCAAACAAGTGAAATTACTTTGAGAATAACATAAATGATATAAGTATAGTGCCACGATACTTTTAAATACGAATAATCACGATGGTATAAACTTTTCCATCCCTGATCACAGTTGTAAACGTATACAAGACCTGAGTGCCTTGATTTTTAATCTTGCAGACTTGGTCAATTGTAAAAAAATTCACTAATTCATATACATTGGATTCGGTTAAAACGAGCTCATGGGAGAAAGGGGCAAATTAGTTCGCTATAGACGAACCTTGTTAAAATATAATTTTTTCCAAATTTAAAAAAAAATCCATATTTTTTTTAATATATAAACGTAAGAAGAAAATTTATGTTTACGAAACATTTCATTTCATTTTACAAATTTTACTCATTTGTCGTTGTCATCATTTCCATTGGTAAATACTCGTAATTGTTTTGACGGTTTAGAAAATTTGCGTAAAATTAATTCAACATTATTTTGTTCATTACAGACTTAAGGATCTAAAATAATTTTCGTATTGCGTACTTAAGATTAGAATTCGTTAAGGGCGAAATTTCTTTATATGCGAAGTTTGCTATAACCATAATAATTTCTATAAAATATCTGTATAAATCTGTACTGACCAGAGAAATTGTCCGCTAATTGGCGCTATGTCCAGTTTTATAAGAATAATTCACTGTATTTTGTTTTGATTGTCTAAGATACTATATTTATTAGATCTGGAAGGTTCACAAGAAGGATCGTTCAAAACCAAGAAAGATTTTTGCCATTATTGGTATATGGTACATATACATAATAAAATAATCTCCCCTATTATGATTGTCGTCGTCAATGTCACACCAAGTCGTTATCAATAGACTGGCAATTGTAGCATCGCTGTCGAGAGTTATCAAATATTATTGATAGGATATTATTACTACTAGAGGTTATAAATAGCAAGTGGCCATCAATTTTAGCACAAAATTGTCATGTTTGTCGTATACTTGACGTCGAAGACATTAACAGTAGTATGAGGGAGTACAATAAAAATATATGTGATACTATGGTTTAAAAAAGGCAAATTATTTCATACTTGATTATTCCCGTAACCAGCAAAATGTGTAGTTTTTTTTTTTTTTTTTTTGTTATCAAACATAATTTTATCATATCTACATGATTAAGTTTATTAAATTGCTCATATAAAATTATGATAAAAATACCAAAATTCTATTTTAATACTGAACTATATTTCATTTGTGTAATTATGTAAATGACTCCAGTAGACCAAAAGCATTTTTCAAAGAATTTCATATATAATTTATACGGTGTGACTATTAAATAGTTTTTAATGAATGATGTGAATCAACAGACCGATTCTCTTATTACGCGCATTATATAAATAGTTATTTATTCTTATCATATTCAACAAATAGAACAGAAACAGATACTTCGTAGTCACAAGGGACCGTAATAAGGTTACGATAACATAAATAATTAAATTTCTTTAGAGGAACGAATAAAGACAAAAACAATTTTCCATTAGAACGAAAAAAAAAACAACAATAATACTCTTTATTATTGTGCTAGAATATTAGACTGTTGGCACTGCGTAAACCACAAGACTAGAAATGCTTGTATCACTTCTTCAGAATGTTCAGTTTATTATTCACTTTACTGCGAGAGTTTGTTTGCAAAATATACTAAAATTTTTTTAGAATCACATCCATAACAAACTGACTAACGATAAGATCAGTTTTAGTTATACATATCGTACATATAAAAATTTTTAACCATAGAATTTTAATGCTTTTCATTACGTATTATTCCAGGTTATTAGTAACCCCTTTTTATATTTTTTATAAAGAGAACTAACAACATTCAAACAATGAATGCCTATTACTAAGGTGTTACTTCTTTTGTGAAAGGACAGGTGGTGAAAGGAGAAGACGGAGGGAAAGCTTATATTCCGCAGCGCCTCTGGTGTTAAGGAGTTGAATTAAGTCTCCTAAGACATTTTATTAATTGTTTTATGACGGATGTACTAAATTTTAGCGTACAATAGTATCAATTAGTTACCAGTGATATGCCTTCATTCACCACTTACAAACAGTCCAACAACACACTTAATGTATATCAGAAAAATTCATGGTATTGATGACTTGGCCTGAACAGGGATCGAACCCAGGTTCTCAGTTCTAAATTTGTTTTTGTAGTCAACGCGTAAACTACTTCAGCCTCGTTACGAAAACAAAAAAAAAAAAAAAAAAACGCTGTAATGAGAGAACCGAAATTTGTGGAATTTTGGCGATTTAGCGCGATTTTTTAAGTAACCAACAGTTTGTTGGGAGTTGTTGAGGATTTAACGATGTAGAAATCATTGTAGCTGCCTGTGCGGATGAAAGAATGATTAAAATGATGCACAGAGTGGCGCAAAAGTAATGTTATTTACTGTCCACAAAAGAAATTCGGAAATTCTTGACCACATTTTAATTTAGTTATAAGTTGAGCGGTATAATTAACTATTCCAGTTAATAATTTTTTTGAAATACATATATATTTTTTTATTATTATGGAAAAAGTAAGGAGAATGTAATTATTTCACTAGCAGAACGGAACAGTATTGTCTTCGATGGTCGCCTTACCATCATTATCAGCAGCCTGGGTTTCTACCACTTTTTAGGTGGCTGCTGCTTTTAAGGAATATAAATTATTTAACAATCTTTTGTATGAAAAAAGAATACAAGTAGCAAATGTTTCCAATGCTCTAGTTTATAAATAATTTGAAAGAGATAGTTTTTTGTTTTGTGGTTTTGGGCTAATTATTGTATTCAGCAAAAGACATCCATTAACTGTTTGCACTTGACTGTAACATTGGGGATTACTGAACGTTTGGTTGTCCTTGTTTTCTTGTTTTAATTGAAACCAAACTAAACTTTGCCACAATTGAAATGTTTTAACCCATTTTAAATAAACAAATTACTTTTATTATCTGTCACATTCTTAAGGTTAGTAAGAATAGTTTAATAAGTGCATTATTTGTATTTCCTAGTTTTTTTTTTTTGTTTTGCTTTGAAATTGATCCAAATGCCTATTGCGGACTGTGAAGCAGAAAACTGGCGACATTTTGAAATCTGTCATGTATGTCAACGCTACTTGTTAATTCTTTGACATTCTTTAAAAGACCTGCATTAGTTTTTGCCAAAAAGGCTTATGTTTTGTTGCTTTATTATTATGCTATTTGCAATACTTTGTAGCATTAAAGCAATAACGTGTTGTAGCAACAGTTTGTGTTTAATCTTTTAAAGTGCAAAAAAGTGCACTAAATACTGTGTCATCTGAAATTAACTTGCAGTTGAAGCGTGAAAGTAATTGTTTGTTTGCATTCATTCATTCATTTAGTCATTTACCAAAGGAAGGCATAAAAAAAGGAAAAATTAATTTAAAAAAAAACTTCTCTGGGGAATTATTAAAGAAATGAATTTTTAACAAAGTATTAAATCAAATTTTTATTATTTCAAGTTTTTATTATTGACGCTTATGTGTATTATTTCTGAAAGTAAGTGATATGACAAGGATTCCTATTAATGAAATTTCCTATCAAACGAAATTGAATTTCATCAAACAAATAAATTTGATTTTTACACAAATTTATGACATGATATAATTATAGCAGTATGGCTTCATTTGACTTTTTTCCATTAATTGTTAATGGTTTTTGAGACTAAAAGTCATCGCTACTAATAATAAATAGAAAAATATATAAATTGGCTTAGGGCGCACCCCCACCCACTCCTAGCGCATTTGTCAAAATATTTATCCAAACATCAGCATTTACGAGTATTTGTGCTGAGTCGAAGAGGAAGACAAATATACGTTTTATTTTTCTTTCTTTTTGCTTGTTAAGATTAAAGCAAGGAGGGCCTCAGTGACTACGTTATGTGGCCAGTCATCATGTTCCGCACCCACTAGTAGCCGAACTGGTCCGATCTAAAATAGTCGAATTTATGTTTTTTATACAAAAAGGGTTGTGACTTCGGTTTTACAAATACCTCAAAGGCAATAGCTTAACTTAAGCTTATAGAAAGCGAGCTTAATATCTGTAGAAATTTATAAAAATTTTCTTGATTCAATCAGGATCCATGATTCAAATTGAAGAGTAAATATGGCATCATTAAATTCCAAACATTTGAGTCCGTTCACCTTGCGTTTGGTTTCTAAGTGATGAGGCCAAGTGCAAATAGAATTTCAGCACAGAAAAAACAAACTAATAAAGGAACATCTATATACCCTTGATTAAGGCGTCCAAAAAAAACCATATGCCAATGAAATACGATTAAATATTGTGGAACATGTGTGACATTTTGCTTCTCTTTAGGAGAATATCAAGGCCTTTATATATACGCATGAAAGTCGCTTGCTTTCCTGCTAAAAATTATTGAGAGGTACTGGAAGACGAAAAAAAGAGGAAGCCATTTTAACATCTCAGCTGTCTTAGTTATTATACAAACGCCTTCATAACATGAACTATCATGAATGTTCTCCACTGACTGATCTGTTAACACAATCAAAAAAAAAAAAAAGAACTTCCAAAGAATTCAATAACACCCACTAATCCAGAAGTAGTGAAAACTGAAAACTTTTCGAACAATATTCATTTAGACTTGGCATTTGCACGATGTTATCTTTTCTGGATCCTGTTCATTGGATTTGAAGTCATCTCCGAGATGTTATGAAGAAGTGATTTTTTAAAATACTTCAAATGCCGTTTAGTACCACAGTACATTTATACATTGGAATGTGTATGGAAAGTATTTCTATTAGATTTAGTTTTATTTTATATGATTAACTTTTTTATTGATGTATTTGTCGATGGCATTTGAACTCGAACTTGGGAATATTATTTCATCAGCCATGTTTATATGTAAAAAAGTAACCACATTAGGTAATCTATACAAGGAGTCGCTGTGAGAGCAGGAGCATTTAGGGGAGACTTATCTAAAGAAATCAATAAAATACGGAGATTTTTGATGCAGAAAAAAGTTAAAATTTAGCCCAATTTCAAATATTATATACGAGTGGGTTGCCTTTAACTTAGTTATAATAAATTATAATAAATAGAATATAAACTTAATACAAGCATGATCTACTTACTACTATATATAATATTCTTGAAAGGATAAAAGCCTGCCAATAGTCTCAAATTGTTTTTTTTTTTTTGTTTAAATAATATTTGCAGCTATAATTAAACAACAATTCTGTTTTCATGTAAATGAAAAGAAATGAGTGCTTCTTTAAAAATTGTTTAGATTCAAAAACTAAAAAAATGCACTAAGGAATACCACTTATATTTTTCACTGGAAAGCTTTGTATAAAATTCTGAAGCTAGATTAGGTCAACTAAAGAATACTACTTATATTTTTCACTGGAAAGCTTTATATAAAATTTTGAAGTTGTCAACAAGACCCTGTTTCTCATGAAAGTTAATTTCATGAGAAACAGGGTCTTGTTGACATCAAACGGAACATAAAATTTGCTTTAGTCTCCTCTACATTCAATGTATAACCAATCTGTAGATATAAAAGTTTATTCCACTTAATGGAAAAATATATTATTTAAACGTAGAATATACTTTATTTGTTGTAGTAACGTTTATATTACCAATTACTTTACCCATCTCACCAAACTTAAGGAAATAAAATAGCAAGTCACTTTCAATGTCTCTTAAACTCCATTAAGCATTTGCCACCACTTTTTGTTCTTAAATGCAAAATGTATTTATCTAGATAAATTAATATACACTTATATATAATAATTAATTCATTTTACTTGGAAGTACGTTTTTTTTCGTTTTTTATTGTTCAGTAAAAAGACAGTTTAATGAGCCATAAGGCTTTTGCTCTAACAGGGCATAAAGTTTTCTTTTTTATCGATTTAAGCCATCTAAATTGAATGACATTTTATTGTATTTTACCCTAAAACTTTTAATAAAAACAATTATAGAAATTAATTTCTGGCCAAGATAAAACAATAATCATTTGAAGGACTGACCGGTCTTTGTTCGAGTATCGATCCCATGTCTTCTTTTTTTTGTTGGTATAACTTTGTTTTCCTTTCTTATTTATTGTATATTTTATGTAATACGAGAAGTAAAAATAAGTATTTATAGTCTTAATCCAAGAATTATTACTTTAGTTAAGGAAGACATGTACAAAAAAACTTTGTTTTCATAACTGCTGTCCTTCTTTTGTGTGTTCATCTAGTCTTGGGTGGCTGCATTTGAGCCTTTTTTTAATTTCATTGAATATTTTCGTGCATAGTTTTTTTGAATAAATAACTTTTTTAACCTATTCCTTTAATCGTCAAAAAAGCTTAAGGGATACATACAAAATTTTGCAGGATAAATGCCTTTGTCAACTGCCTTTGCAGTGCCACCGTAAAATCGATTTTGCTCTAAATTTTGTGAGGCCTTTTCTAACAATAATAAGATTTTTAAGATTTATTTTCAGTGATCGTAAGTTATCGATTGTGAATATCAAAATATAGTGTTACTTAAGCTTTTCCAGCGGTAATAGCACGATATTTTGGATGTTCGATTTGGAATGATCTCTCGCAGGAAATAAACAAACAAATAATTTTGGCAAAAAAAAGCCGACTTTAGTACAAAGAACCAATCGAAGAGATTATAAACTGAAGCCGCTATGGGTTAGTTTAGAACCACTGAAGCTGCTATGGGTTAGTTTAAAACCCAATATAATCCATTTCTAGTTTGTATTTCATCTTCTTAAATAGAAAATTTTGAAAATAGGTCTTGTATATGGCGCAGTTTTGTTTTAATAATTATTTGGGGGGCGGCTACTTTATAAGTCCAATTTATGTGAAACTAAAATCCCAGCTACACTTTCGAATAAAAAAGTTTATTTTTTCCGAATCGATCCATAAATGGGTTAGTTATGTGATAATAAATATTAATAATATTAATTGCTCGTCCGATTTTCGATAAAAAGATTGTGGAAGCAAAACTTTTTAAATATTCTCAAAATCGATCCATAAATTGAGAAGTTATGCGATAGTCAATTAAATTTTCGAGCGGGCAAATCGGCCTTTTGATTTTCGAAAAAAAATTATGGTACCAGCCGACAAGCAAACCCTTTCATATTAAAAGAAATTAAATTCGATTCGCAAAAGATAAACTTATGCGCATATAAACAGAACAAATAAAAAAGTCCAAAAAATACAAAATAATTGATAACCTTCTTCTTTTTTGAAGTCTTTAAAAAAACGCATTAAATTTTAAAAATTATAATTTGACCAGCTATATGGAAACTGTTTCGAGTGTATTTATATTAAGCATTTTTTCATGAAATTTTCTGCGTGAAACTTTATCTCTTTGCCAATATAAGGTAGAGTGAAATAATTGGCATAAAATCTTTTTTTGCCCCCTTCTCGCAAAGTGGGAAATAACGCGGCATCACTGTGCACCATTTATTATGCAATTACAAACAAATTTATATACATTGCAACAATTTTTACAACGTATAATGAATGTGAAAAGAGTTAATAAATGAAAGTGATGACAGTATAAATGACGCAATTGTATAGAAAAAGCTATTTATCGGTGTTAAATTGACAAATAACAACTTTAAATGAATAATTAGCGACTCCCATCAGCGTGTTAATACGAGTATAATAAAATTTTTAAATTGAATTGAAGTACTCGTATTGAAAGGAAACGTGGTTAATTTCGCAAAGATTTAGCTTTAGTGTGTAGGTGTTTTCAATTTTCTGTAAATAAACAAAATGTCAAAAACACTTTAAGTAAATTCATTATTTATATTAATCACACTAATTAGTGAGAAGCCGTTTACGACAGTTCCTATGGGAATTATTCTAAATAAAATTTCCGTAGAGACTTTTATATTATTTTTTTGAACAACAAAGTTTTTTCTTTTCAAATATTTATATTTATTTATTGTTCATTAACTATTTATACAAAAGTATCCGATTGAATTTGGTGTCAACAAATAAATTAATTGCTACGTTTAATTACTTACACAAATGGTTCACGAGCAAAACACATTAGTTAAATTTATTTGTTGCCCATTGTACAACTTCCGCAACTTAAGAAATTTATTGATATTATATTGAATGTCATTATATTGTAAATGCTTACGAATAAGGTTCTTGCCTTTTCTAACACTGTCTTCGAAAGATAAAAAGCAATTTTATTGATTCTTTTATTGATAAAAAAAAGTAAGGAAAAGGCCTTGGCACAACACACTTTGCCGTAGTTGGATAGAAGGATATCACCTTCTCTTAAAGGTTCTTCAAAACTAAAATTTTTGGTCAAACATATACTAGACGACTTAATAATGGTGTTATTAGAGATTAGAGTATTTATTAATTATTATTATTATGTCGCAAGTCCCTGCCTTTATACCCACTGTTCAAGCTTTTAGCTATAAATGAAGCTTTATCAATCTATGCAGTGAGAGAATATGCACGTACCTTCGAGTAACTACGTAACCTCCAATGAAATTTATATCAAATCACACAGTTTTCATAAAAACTGACTGGATAGGACCAGAAGGAAGGATACCTCCCGAGTAAAGTAATACATAATTATCGTATATCTGTCTGACCATAATAGTGCCGGTGTTCAAAATGTATGTGAGTTACTTTGCATCCAGTGGACGCAGTACGCAATAAAAGTGACTTCATAAGACAAGGGGAAAGATATTACCCATACATAGTAATAAATAATAGCGGATGATGATAACCTTATCATTAAGGCATCATACTTCTTAGTGCCCGAACGACTACCACACAAATAAATCTTAGCAGTCTTCGCAGTCCTATTCTTAATACAAATTCAAAATTCCGAAAAGTATTTACACCAAGAATTCTATATCTTGTGTGGCACAGAGCCGGACAATATCATACTCGTAGTAGGCGTTCCATTGTCTCATTCACCCCTTCTGCCCTGCATCTCCTGCAAATCGTATTGAGCATCTGACCCATTTTTACAGAAAACAAAGCCGTCAAACTGCGCCCAGTTAATACTGACACAGTCACTTCTCGTCACTGATAAAAGGTACTTAGACGATTAAGATCATAACAGCTCCACATGATCTTAAAAGTTTTACATAAAAGAGTACAATCATTGAGTAGCAATTGATTTCATCGCCGCTTGACTGTCAATATAGAAATTCAGGCGTGAGTTCATGGTTTGAGGTGTCAGAGATTTTAATGAAGCCATCTTTACTGCCTAACCCGTAGATCCCACTCCCTCCCTCATCTTTGAACATTCAGTAAAAAAGTCATGCTACCCTGTAATTAAGACCCTTGGAGTATCCGTTTGCCTCCATAGTAATGTGTAGTTCACTGCCGAAGTTCATGGTCGGAGTGAAGTAGTCTGAGCTACAATTCATATCCTCCAAGAGTGTATTTTGATCTATAAGTCATCACTCCCATTGCCCTAAGGCGAATAGCAATAACTCCGCAGTTGGTCTACTCTTCATATCTCTAGTGATGAAGAGTTCTGCCAGTCTCTGGATGTTTTTAGTTTTTTAATATTTTGTTAACAAACTTAAAAAACACTAACTGTGAAGCTACTTTGCGTGTCTGCAGAAATGGCTAGAGTCTCCGGTAGGAATTGAACCTGAGACCTTCAGACTACTAGACTAGTACACTAGTAGTCTAAGAAGGCAAGCAATTTATTCCAATATCCTGAAGCAAGCTTTTGTCTCAGTTGCTCTCCGTTCTGGCTGTGTTCAAAATTTTTTTGTTTAGTCCCATAAAAGTTTTTTTTTTTTTGAAAATCGCATGGATACTTTCCCTGCCCGAAATATTGATTATAACGTGACTCCTCCAATTATGTATGGACTAATTTCAATAATGCTTTTTATTTTAAATGATATGCTTGCAGTTTGGCATATGAATGGACAAAATGATTATCAGATAACTCCATCATTTAATCAAGAAATTATATAAATTTCCCTTTTAGAAATGGGTGACTTTAGATTTTAAGGTCACCTATAATTGCGTCCGCTTTGCGATCTGTTCTATTAGTAATTTTTTAGTGCAAGAATTATATAAATATTATTAAAAAACGTTTATTACACAAAAAACTAATGTGAATCCAATTTATTGACACACCAGCATCAACTAAATGAAATTGATCCACTGGGCGAAATGTTTTACCACAAAGTAATTCATGACTGTCTGTAGAGATGTAAACTGTAAATTTCATTATTGGTTTTCATTAGTTGTCGAGTGAGGACATCAGATGCCAACAGCGGTGCAACGACAACATGTTACAAAAAGTCAATGAAAAATAATTTACAGTCTCAGTCATTGTCATACAACATGTGTTGCATTTGATTGCAACATGTAATTTAGTAAATTTTATTCAATGTGAACATAGAGCGATATGTAGTAGTTGTTTGCAGTCTTTCATGCAGTCAATAATAAAAAATAATTTGATTACACGAGTATTTTTATTTTTTGGCATTCGCAGTGCACGCTGCCAAATATTTAAAGACAGGATGATAATGATCCTTGGCTGTTATAATCTTAATTGCTTTTTGCGATGGCAGTAAAAGCGTGATTTTATTTAACCTCAATCGATTTCAATATGATAGACAAAATTTATTGTATGTAGGTCATTGTTAATGGCAGACATTGAGGTGACTGAGCGTTTTTTTTTTTTGGGCGGGGTGTCTAAATGACATCTTGAGATTCTTTCTAAGAAATTGTGTTTCAGAATGTTCTACGAAAAGAATTTTATGATGTTTTCTTACTAAAAAAAAATCAAAATGTTGTTGATCAATTTATATGCAAAAAAAAAAAATACAGAGAAAGAAAAATATCATTATAAATTAAAGTTTTTTTTTCTTACTTTTACTAAAAATCGTACTTAAAAATTGAAGTACGAAAACTCTAAATCCAGCCTAGAGTTTCAAATACAAAAAGTCTCAATTGTAAATCAATATACACTTATATTGATTTAGTGCTGTCAATATCTAAAATGCCGTTGTGGCTGAAGAAGGAAAAGTTTTTTGTCTGTGAACATGGAATGAATGGGGAGGCCTGTACCTTGTTTCTATAACTGATGTGAGAATTTTTTGAATCGAAAAATTTATTATCATTCTGTGAAAAACGGGAAAAAATATAATGCGTATTTAAAATTTTCCTACAACTGGTTTAATTATTTTATGCATAATTTTTCAAAACAAGGTATTTTATAAAAATTTTAAAGTTTTTTCGATGCAGGCAGGAACCAGGCAACCGGATTCAAAACCGATATCAAATACACAAAAAGTTTAAAATAAAACATAACCAAATAGAGAATAAAAAATATAAAAATTTAATTATTAAAAATTGCTAAATCAAGTCAATTTCAAGACTGATAGAGAGCAAATCATTTGGCATGATATCGCTTAGAATAAAAGTTAAGCCCATCTCTGTCTTAAATCAAGTCTGTCTTTCTTGAACTAATTTCTTTCTTTATGATTCACACCAATACGAATCTGTCCTTGAGTCAAGCGTTTCGTACTGGGTTCACAAAAATCCATGCTCACCGGAATTTTGATAACATTTTGACTTTATTAAGATACCGATGACTTAATTTTTCTTTTACCGCTATAATTTAAAAAAATTTAGCTCCCTTTCTAGACTGCATGCTTTTCCTTAATATAATAATTTAAAATTTTCCTAAACCAAAAATACAATTAAAAATTTTTACGCGTTATATGATACATAAACCAGTAGCTCTCTGAAGGTTGGACATATATCAGGCATTTTGGAACTAATCATCGGACTCAAATAAAATTGGTATCGTTGCAAAATTAAGGACATGCTCTCTTTAAATAGCTTATTTATGTGAACTACCTTCTTGCTTGAAGGACCTCTAAAATGAGGAAAGCTTCTTTATTCTCAAATATCCTGAAAAATAATTTCTTGATTCATAACAGAATATAGACAACTGCGATGTATTTATCTGCTGAAAATTTCTCATTGGGGTTTCAATGCGAGTAAAAGTTGCGACTGTTTCGGTATTGCTAAATAACATATTTTCATATATTAAATACTTAATTTTGAAACTTAAAATGGAATATGCGATTTATATTCCAAAAAATATTTGTTTCTAGCTTTTCAAAAATCGACATTTCAAATGGTTAAAAAAGGCTTTATTTTTTATCCCCAATAATTCAGAAGAAATATTGATTCCAATAATTTATGAGAACAATTTTGATTAACAATAAAAACCGGTCATAACTTTTGAAGCCACTGAATTTACGAGTAATTTAAAATTTTCAGCAAATAATAGTCGTCTATTTTCTGCAATAAAAAAATTAAAAATCGAGACACCCTTTTTCAGAGTATTTGAGAATAGATTTTTTTATTTTAAAACTCATTGCAATAAGAATATACATCAATTAAATTAGTTATGAAAAGAGATGAAGTTCGTATTTTTATTTTTTAATAAAATCATCGATATGTCAAATTTTGGAGGGCTATAAGTTCAGAACCAAAAATGGTATAACCCCGATTTATGCATCACGTTATGCGCACATAAATTTAGGGAATGTGTATGTATTTCTAAAAATTCGGAGGAGATAAAAATTTGGCGTGAGTATAAAATTTTTTCAATCACCCAACAAGTTTGCGGCCATTAAAGAACATTAAATTCCCACATTTGAATTTGAAGGGCAAATAATTTTAAAAAAAAATTTTAAGAAAGGAAAATACAAAAAATGTATTCTCTGAGTATATTTTCTTTAAAAAATTTATTTGATCATAGTTTGTTAGCTCCATGTACTCACTTAATCTTGCGACTCGTAAGATAATTGAAGCATCATCAAATGATAATTTCGGAGGGTCCTTAGAGTACGCCTTTCTTGTAAGAGAAGGCTTCATTCTACAATAATCTTTTATCGCCAGAATAGAAACAGGAAAACGTCGCTTTAAGTGAAATATAAGAAATAAAATGCATGCGGCAGCAGTTTAAAATGTGAGTAGCAGTTGAAATGTGACTAGCGTGATTATAAGGATAGATGTTGCGGCGGTTAAATTCAACAATCATGGCTTTATGCATACACTAGCTGGTAAAGTTCGCTTATGTTGGCAGATCAGCCCCTAACGAAGAATTAAGGGTATAATTAAGCACCATAAGGCCTATTGTGATATTTAGAGGGCCAATTACACATTACATACTCTCAAGAAGTTTTGGATTTCGACTTCCTGAGAAACAGCCAGAACTAAGACAGTCTAAGCCCTACGCAAAACGATTGCCACTACATGTCTAAGTCTATGTTCCTGCAGAGCAGCAGTCGCATATGAAATGCTGAACTAACTCTGCCACCCTTATTTTAAAGCAGATCCTGCATTTTTATCATAGAGGACGTTCATAGACGTTCCGACATACTATCGGTCGTAGATCGCGCCATAATAACGAATGCCAGCAATACTAGCGACCCTTTCGCAAGAACTAAATGCCATTCAGCTACACCTAGATGATTAATTATTAACACTAGATATATGATTACTAACATGATATGGGATATACGATAAATTAATCTGTTAAAAAATTACTTTGACTTGAATCTCTTCTTTAAAAATCTGTTCTACTTTAATTTATTTCTTAATATAGCCAACGGCTAAATAGTTTTGTTCATCTCCATGAATTTAATACTTCTTAACTATATAATAATGTTCTTAATGCCATAAAATTTTTTTAATTTCTTTCATTTTAGTTAAAACAAAACAACAAACTTCCATTTAAGACTTAATATGCTGCTGTTACTAACACGATACAGCAGAGTAACAGAGTGATTCTACATTCCAACTTTATAAATATTAATAAACTTTTCTAGGAAAAGGAACAGTGTCATATACAAAAACAACAACTCATTTTCCAGGAACTGACACCAACACCCTAAAAAAAGGTTTTGATAAATATTTATATTAAAAAAATAACATTAAATAGAAAAAAATGCATCAAGTGCTAAGTTATGAGACAGCAGTACGTGCCAACAATGTGTCAGAATACCGAGAATATGTCACCAAACGGACCTGCCTCAGTTTGGTGGTAACAATTGCATTTTTTACATTAATATCGGGTGAGTAAAAGAAAATTATAATAATACTAATAATTACGAAATTTGAATGTCAAATTTGGTGATTTGTATTAAAGTTATAAAATAGAATCTCTCTTAAATATTTAACATGCATTGAAATAAATATTTGCTTAACTAAATTAGGGAAAAACTCATAAATTAAAACAAAAAAAGAAGTTCAATTTTTTAAAGAAATTATTAATTTTATCAAACCCAGCATTATGATACGCCTCTGCTCCCTTAAGGGCCGGTTAGCCGAACGTTGATGTTAGAAAAACGTAACGTTCTTTAACGTACGCACGTTTGTGCGGTTAATGAATCTCTTAAAACGTGTCGAATGTCAACAAAATAAAAACAAAACGTTGTACAACGCTACTTTGTGTAATTTTTTTTTCTAAAAAAATTAAATTAATATTCCTGTGTTTATTATAAAAAATCAAATAAAAAAATTTTCAATGGAGTTCGAAGACTTATTTGTTGATGTTTTAAACCAGCTGGCAAACAAAATTTCACTTGTAAATTTTTCAATAAATATACACTCAGCTGTTTATAATAGAGAGGGTATTTGAAAACTTTCGCGTAATTCATGCTTATACATAAAACGTACCAAAATTATACTAGGTACTTTTTGAAAGAAAAAAGTTGATATTTTGAAAAGTTCGTATAAAAATTAAAATTTTAAGAATAAACATACATACGTATTTCCATATATTTATTATGTGTATATTAATTTGTACTTCACAATGTATACGTAACAAAACTTTTGACTTGCAAATTTGCAATATTTTTCAATATATGTAGTACGCAAGTGGCAAAATAACAAACATGTATGTTTATACGCGTATATTAACTTTTATATTCAAAAAAATTAACTGTTATATATAATTGGATTTATAATTCAATCTAAGATTTTATTTGCATTTACTTGTTTTTATAGTGATATCACTATAAAAACAAGTAAATGCAAATAAAATCTTAGATTGAATTATAAATCCAATTATATATAGTGATATCACTATAAAAACAAGTAAATGCAAATAAAATCTTAGATTGAATTATAAATCCAATTATATATGTTTGGCCAATATTTTTGGTATTCTGTGTTAAGCTATTTATTTAAGCTCATTGGGCCTGTATTATATAATGTAATAAAAACAACGTTTTTTAAATTTTATTCCCTATTTCATCAAATATTTTTTGACTTCTTCAGGGGAATCTATTTATTACAAAGAAAACCTTTGGTTATATGTATATAATTATACGCATGTATGTTTATAATTAATTGTCATAATTATAATATAAAAAAATATAATTACTTACATTAAAAATTAAATAAATTGAAAAATAACAAGTTTATATTTTCATTATAGTTAACAACAACTAAAACCTATTTTATTATTTTATTGCAACCCTGTAACTCGCGCTTATTTTATCTGTGTCCTCTTTTTGATTCATCGTCCTTTCTCTGTTTTTCTGAATATGTAGACTCTCTATTGTATATCTTTTCTTTTGTATATTTTCTAAATAAAATGTAAAAAACGTTGTTTTTATTACAGTATATAATACAGGCCCAATTAGCTTAAATAAATAGCTTTACTTGTTTTTTTAAGTCTCTTCATGCACATATTATCTCAACATTACATTTTTTAGACTTTAAAAATTCGAAAATTTTATTAAGGTTGTATTAGATCCTTAATAATTTACATACATATATCAATAAAAGTACCGGAAAGAGAATTTGGGCCACAATACAACTCAACAAAATAGCAGTCCCATCACTGGTATACAAATGTCACATAAAAACGTTATGAAATTCTATTTTATATAGGTTCAGCCGTTTCGTCAACGTGACATTTAATTGGGATAAGCATTTGCATTGATTTCATATGCCAAAAATAAACGTTCCTTACATTAGCTAACGTGAACGTTCGGCTAACCGGGCCTTTATCCACTCTACACTCCAGATTTAGCGCCGAGTGACTATTTCTTGTTTCCAAACCTGAAATGAAATAATTCAACAAGCCCATTTTTATGACTTCGAAAAACCTTATTTTGTGAAAGGGATAAAAAAGTTGGAGAAACGTTGGACAAGCTGTGTAGAGCTCAAAGGAATTTTTGCACAAAAATAAAATGACTTTTCATGTAAAAACTGGTATTTTATTAAAAACGTCATGGACTGATTGACCCCACCTCGTAATTTAAAAGATATTATTTAATTACTAATTTTTTAAAATAATTTTTTAGTATTAATAGATTAATAGCAACAATACTATGTAATTCTTATTTTGTGGAAATCCAGGAGTTCCTTCAAATAAAAAAATCCCGATTTTTGAGAACTACAAAATAGCCGAGATTTCAACCACAAGACAGAAGGGACCCAAATAATATATACGGGTATCGGCTCTACAACTGACTTGTATTTTAGAGGTAGTTAAAGTTTCACGCCCCCGCTTCCACATTCCCACTTTTGTACATTGTTAGTGTTAATCGACATACGATATCTCGCAAACTTTACATTTTAGGTATAACATGTGATTAATTATGTGTAAAAGACTACGAGAAACATTATAATGGAACTCCTTTTAAAAAGCGATATAGCGGGCTGGTATACACATCTTAAAAAAACATTAATAAGAAAATCTTACTTTCAAGTCTTCGAATAACAAATCCCAAAGTCAAAACTTATTATTATTATTATTATTATTTTATTATTATTATTATTATTTATTATAACATATAAAATATTAACCTAATTTACAAAACACACACTAGCTACCAGGGCCTACGGTGCCGAAAAAAAAAACAATTTTTTGGTTTACGGTTTAATTTCTTACTTATTCACAATTGGTTTTTGGCGCCTTAATATTAAAAAAAGCTTAATCTTGTACCACCCCAACATACAGTATATTTTGT
The DNA here is from genome assembly GCA_963681545.1 of Germaria angustata. Classification (NCBI taxonomy): domain Eukaryota; kingdom Metazoa; phylum Arthropoda; class Insecta; order Diptera; family Tachinidae; genus Germaria; species Germaria angustata. The sequence goes on along the minus strand of OY812998.1, from coordinate 53,405,339 downwards.
GGACATGAGTTAACAAAATATATTTTTCTGAATTTCTTTCAGGCTACTTATTGGGCAATTTCGTGTCAGAACGTAAAAATCACATACGCATGCTGTTGACAAAGAAACCAATTTCTTCCCCGCCAGATGATAAACCGTCACAAACCATCGACATCACAAGTACCGATTATATGAACTTGCAGGAATTGCACGCCTACCAAAAGACCAAAACCAAACTTTTAGCATCAGCGGAGTCTTTAAGTAAATTTCTACAGCGAGATGAAAGTTATCGCTCAACGTCCTTGAATACGGAAATCTTTAACAAGTACATATCATGTACCCAAGATGTACCACCTAATACGAACATCGAAACCAGCGAATTTATTGAACAGCTGGTTGATAATACATCCGCCAGACAAAGGGACTGTCTGAGAATTATACAAGCGATAATTGAAAATAATCTGATAACGAATTAAGATAAAATCTGACAGAGATATGGGAAGCAAAAGAAATTATGAAATTATTTTACACATACCTCTCTCTCTCTCTCTCTCTTAGAAATTATATGCGGTGTTCAACATCTCAAGTAGATCTCAAGTAGAAATTTTATATCATTTTACGGTTTATTTGTTGTTTTTTTTTAATAAAACATAACACTTTCCATTTTTAACAAAATTGTAATCAAACATATTGCAAATAGAATAAAAAAATGTTCATTCGTAATTTGCCTGATTTCCTTTATTATAGCGAAAGAAACAAGTCTGCAGCTATAAAATCGATAATTACAATTATTTTTTAAAAGTTATTTATCTCCCCCAAAACTACATAAAGTTTTTGTCGACGTCAGACTAACCCGACAGCGAAAAGTGCGTACTCCTTGTTGTCCCACAATTGACTACGGCAGACAAGTTCTAACTCTTATTTGTGGCGTTGAAAATTGCACGTAAATGTCAATAGTAGTCAATTGTAACATTCCAATTACATACTAGAGCTTAGAACTAAGCTTAGAACTAAATTATAAACGGAATAAACATTTTATTCAGCAGAATAACCCAAAATATTTCAGAAAAACAAATTAATTAAAAATTAAAATGAAAATAAATTATTAAGAAAAAATCGTTCAAAGGCGGAATTTTAAAGGAGTGATGACCTTCAGCTTCTGTACTAAAAGACACACCATATTGTAACTGGAGCCAATTCTCTATCTGACATCTATTTTATTTATTTTTTTTTTTTTATTCCCACGGAATTCACAATTTTTACTCACATAAAAATAGTAGAATTTCGAGAGAATAAAATGTTCTGCCTCTTATTCGTAATGAGGGTGAAATATGATAAAAGACAGGCCTAGCAGTAGTTGGGTTGGAGTGAGCTTAATTTTTCCTTTCTTTAAAGGGTTTTAGCCCCTGTCTTCTCAAAGATATAGTAGCACGTGTAATATAAGCGTTCTATAGAGTGTAATGTTCGTTCTTAGCCCGAAATAGGAAGAATAGTTCTTCGTTTTATTTCCAAAATGATGTTATTTTTTTGGCTTATGGCGGTACCTCGAAGTTATAGTCACCAACGATCACATATTGACCCAGTCTTATTGCTTCATTGTTCGTTGATACCATTAAGTTTGTTTCATCTTCTTTTATTACCAGACCCACTTTCGCCGACTCCCTTTCGATATTGGAGAATGTTTGCAAATACGACTGCCTTCCCACCAAGCCCGTTCTTCACAATCTCGTGTATCTACACCTCTGCTTGATGGTTATAGGTCTACTAATGAGTTGGCATTAGCACTAACTAAATGTTGGCATAAAGGCATTATTAACCCAATGTATATAATTTTTTTTTTTCAATTAATGGAAAGAATATCCCGAATAATTTTAATAAATTTCTCAAAAGAACTGTTACAACACCAAGAAAAAAAATTTATTTTTTCAATTTATGTCATACTTGAAAGTCAAACCCAAAAAACTTCACTTTGGCTTACGGCATTTAAAAAGAGTGGTAAATCGAAAGTTTAATTAATTATAAAATTAAGGTGAATACTTGAGAAAGCATGGAGTTATAAATCACCATATTAATTTACTTTCAGTTTGAAACTGAGCATGATAGAGCATACGAATACAGAAGAAAACAATAAAGCTCTGGGTCCATTCATATTTGAATTCTCATGGAAAACATGATTTATATTAATTTGAAGTTTATTTAAATTAAATTTTTAAACAATGATTTTGAAATTTGAAATTTTAACTGCAACTCAGAGACAAAATTTATAAAAAACGGATTTCTTTTCATTAAATATGTAAAATTTAAAAGTATTATTTTGAACATAAAGTCTCCCATGAATAAAAAAGGCTTTTACAACACAACCACACACATCTTTGGATCCTTTGGTTGAAGAAGGCAATAACCCAAAGAAAAAGAAAGAAGGAAACAAGAACGATATTAAAAAGAACTTATTTTAAGAATTTCTAATATAAAAACATAAAATGAAAATAGAAATATATTTTTTTTAAATCATCTCGCATTAGCTTATTTAAAAAAAATAATTATTGTTATTAATATAAAATAACCAATAACTTTGCATTAATAAATAGAGGATTGTTTTACGTTATGGGCCTCTGTTAGTCAACGAGAGGAGCAGATTCTACTTCATGACATACATCTTTTTTATTTTCGAATCTATAAAATATATTTTATTGATGTACTTAAAACGTTTTGATTTAATTTTTATATTTATGTTTTTACTTTAAGAAATATATATAAAAAAATTTACAAAATTAAGAGAAATAAAGTATATCCTTAATATGAAGGCTAAAAAGTAGCAGAGATAAATGAATTTATATAATAGAATACGTACGCATTGTACTATATATGTATGTACATATATAGGAACAGTGCACAGTGGAGGAGATCGCAAAATAATTGAAATAAAACAATTTTTTTTAACACAACAACTGGATCCATAATTCAACGCTTTGATTACAATAATGCCAAGATAAGACTCAAAGTGTTTGCTGTTCTAATAAATCAAAATTTTTGTTGCCAAAAATCTTCAAATCTGCATTCTGTCTTCTTCAGTGTAACTAAACACTTTCATAGACTTTGACAAACTTGTCTAATATATTTAACTGACGTTACACGCTGGCAGCCTTACAAAAGCGGCTTTTTATCCTTGTAACTTCAAGGCGTTAATGAGGAATCAGATACGAATCAGAGTTGGAATACAATGTTTTAAGATGAATTGATAGCACTGTATTATTTATACGCCTTTACCTTTTACTTCTTACCGACCAAGGCGGTTTGAGTTCATCACTGCAGCCACCTTGAATTTTTGTTTGTGTTTTTCAAATCCTTTGTCCGTTTATGAGAGATATTTTAAGCAAAATGTTTGAAAATGTAGTGTCCACGTCCGGTTGTCGAAGAAATCGCTTATGGGAATATATTTTGTAGAGAAAATTTTGGAAAATATTTGGGTCGAACAAATTTTTCCGGTTATGGGAGCTGTTCGTTACATTCACAGTATCACTTGTTATATATTCAATTACCAGTAAAAAAAGAAAGGTAATTTAAATTTTTAAAAGAATGAATATTAGATAATTACCATTGAAGTAATGCATTGTCGCAAAATTAACGTACAATATTTGTGAAAGTCGCATATACTACGTTTATACGCACGTCTTATTTGCAAATAGAACTATTTGCAAATAACTAATTCACTGTTTATACGGGAAATTGCATACAGAACTTGTGTTATTGTTAGTGATGCCATGCGACGAAAATATGATTGTTTGGTAAGTAAAACACACAAAACGTTCATGAAGTGGCAACGTCTTACTTTTTATTTGCAAGTAGTGTCGTTATTCACGACTTGTTTAAGTGAGTTAATAAGTTACAATAAAAAAGCTATACGGCAACATTCTTCTTTTTTATTTGCAAATAAGACGTGCGTATAAACGTAGTAATAGACTAATTTCACAATCGTTAAATTTGACATCTATACCTTATTGCTTTATGTCTAAACAATATATATGCAAAGAAAATCCCAGTATTAATTATGCTGCAAATTTATTTTATGATCAACTCCACTTTACATTGTACCGACAGACACATATACTTAAGCTTATAAAAAATTTATTTCATTGAAGATGTCAGACGCGTTGCAATATTTATTAACAGTGATTTGCATTTGGAAATTGAGAATTATCAATTAGAATTCCGATATTTATTTTAAATTTTTTAGCAAGAAATTTCAATTTAGGTTTTACAATTACAATTACTTGCAATCACAATTACTTGCAAATACAATTAATTGTAATTATAATTTCTTGCAATCACAATTCATTGTAATTACAATTACTTTTGATCACGATTAAATGTAATTACAATAAGATGTATTTAGATCAAGCATTACAAACAATTATAATTTAAACTGAAGTAAAATAAGCAACCCCAAGGTCAGCTGTTGTCAAGTCATTGCTACCTGAATTGTTTTTGTTCAAAACTTTCATGGCTCAATTGTTAAGCTTTTGACATCAATCATTCATTCATTACCTGTCATAATAATCAAAACAATAAATAATCTTAAACTCTAGATGAGTAAATATACATAGTTTTCTGTCAACGTTTTTAAAATAAATACAAGTTGAATATGAATATATAAATTTGTATTTACATAACAAACAACACAGCATCTATTTTTAGAACACATACATGCATACACACACACATACACACACATAAATATTTAGCCATAGAAAAGAACATATTTTACTATACACACATGTATTAGTTTATATAAATGTTTTTAGAATGTAATTTTTTTTTTGTTTTTATGTAAAAGAAAGTAAATATTTATAATTGTGTAAGTATTTTAAAATATATAAGTACATATTATTATAATTATTATATTTTTTATGAGTATTATTTTAATAAAATATTTATTTTGTAAAATTTATATAGATTTTATAATAGAACAACCGAAAGTAATAAAAAGAAAATCAGAACGAAAATTGAGGAAGGCATCAGATATTGTTTAATAAAATGTTTATAATTATATAGATGTGATAATATTGGATTGTGTTTTATTTAAGGTCGGTATTGAGCTGCTTTTTTGTAATTATGTATATCTAAGCTTGATAGCCAAGAATTAATAATATGGGGTTGGCTTCTGTACTACAAAGAACCACAGTAAAAAAAAATTGCCTGTTTGAATGGACTTCGCTTAAAAGCCAATACGTTTAAACAAAAAACCGTTTAAACGTAACATATCGCTAAAAATAATTACCAACATAATTTTCTGTTTTCACTTTTTCATCGTAATCGATGATTCTCCATCATTCAAATTAGTTCTGAAAATTTTTTAAACATTAAAAGTGGAATCAGAAAATTTACAGCAGCCCTACAAAGGCAGTTAATAAAAAAAAGCTTCTCGTTTAAAATTATGTGTTTTTCACTTACAGCTTTTTCGCCGTTGAAGCTCTATATCCTAAAATTGTAATATTATACGAAATATTATTATGGGTCAAAGTAAAAAAAAAAAAATTACTGCTCGAGAAAAATCACGTCATACCGGGCATTTCAATCGTATTCAATGCAACCGATAAAATTCCAGTTTATAAAATAAATCGGAATTCAAAATCGGAATACATTTACAGTAGTTTTCCGGTTTAACGAATATACGTTTCAGCGAACAAGCCATTTATTTCTATGGGTTATATAGCGTACAACATGAAGAAATAATTGCCTTTTTATGATTGTCGACGTCGACGTCACATCAAGTCGACATCAATATATTGGCAATTGTGAAATCGTTATCGAGAACTATTATATATTATTGATTGGATATTACTACTACTATGGCTTATAAAATTACAACTGGCCATCAATATCAGCTCATTATTGCCTACAACGAGTTCAGAACTGCTGTCCTTTTTTACTGTCGACTTGATGTGACGTCGACGCGACAATCATAATAAGACGGAATATATAAATAATCCCACTTATTGTTTTTGTCGTTTGCCGACATCACCCCCAAATCGACACAAATATTTTGGCAACTGTAAGATCGATGTCGTTAACAATTATTATATATATTATTTATAAATTATTAATATTACTAAAAAATGCCAAGTGGCCGTCAATAGCACTAAATTAATGTAGTAAATGAGCACTGAACTGGCGTTTTTTATGTCGACTTGATGTGACGGCGATGACGGCAATTAGAATAAGGAAGATTTTGTTTGAAAAAAAATACATATAAATTATACATATCATTTATAACAAAAGTAGAAAGAATTTATACCGTTGAGGTTTTTTTAATATTCGATCATATTGTTTAAATTCTAGCAATAAATTAGCAATGGCCTTAGTGGAATGCAGATATATAGCAAATAACGATATTTTTTTATTTTTGAAATGAAAAGAGTTCCTAAAATAATTCATAACTTCTCGCTATCCAACAATGTAAAGTTACTAATGAAAGCCGAAATCGAGTTTCCATCAGATCTCGGCGTTTTGAAGTCTTTGAAAGCTATTCTGACTATTTCTCCGATGGTATCCGCATTGCTGTGCGTGTGCACACGTATTTATATACTTATGTATGTCTGTATGCCTGGTACAACTTTCCATGACTGAACAACTCGGCAGGAAACTTTCTATATACTAAAGATTCTTATCTCATTAAGATGTCGCGCGAATAGATTTTATGTTATAGATTTCAACATTTTTCAAATAAAAATTTTTTAAATAAATGCATGTCTCTTTCATATAAAAAAAGATAGCATTTTGACTGAAATAAAAGCCACTATTATCCTAAAAACAACGTCAACTACCGCCAATTTCATTAATATCTATTGATTCATTCCAGAGATGTTATTGTCGAAAAATTTCGGAGAAATGTTTTTCTAATGATTTTTTTACAAAATTTTATCCGAATCAATTTTATAGATTTCCTCAGTTTGAAAATTACTTAGAATCGATTTGTTCCCTTGGGAAATATCGTTGTGAAAAAATTCTGGAAGCTGTTTTTTTTTAGTAATTCCGAAAATTTCAGTCAAATAATTTTTTCAACTCATATTATTTTTTTCGGACTCTTAAATTCTTAGAAAGTCAATTAGTAGTTCGGAAGGTCTCCGAACGATAAATTGCTGGGATGATCTGCAAGTTCAACCATGCTTTTTTCAATACATTTTTTTACAATTTAGCAAAAAAAGAAATCAATTGAAAAATCTCGCAAGTTGCGAAACTTTTCAGACTTTTTTCACAGAGATATTCTATAGAATCAATAGCAACAATAATTTGCTTGCTACAACCACTGATGTTAATTAATTATATTACAATGCAAATACAATCAGAACTCAAACTCTTGTTTTAGTATACGAGTGAGTATAATAAAAAAATTTCTTATAGACTAAATTTCACATTTTTGTGAATTCTTAACTTGTCAAATCTTCACGTTTGCAAAATCGGCAAATAATCATATTATACTTTTGGTTTAAAACTAAAAATTTTCTCTCCTTTTCGCTAAGGGTTTCTTAATTAAAATGAGATGTAAAATTTCAGCTAAAAGCAGCGAGTAGAAGCCCATTAATTTATGATGTGAAAAACTCATTCACGAATTTAGTATAATAATAAATTTCATTTTATATTCGTAACAGTAGTACGAGATGGCAGAAAAGTAATGTCACAATTCGAACTGGCTGGCCATTTTGTTATAAATGAAAAAAAAAAAAAAAAAATAATAACCTCTGAAAATTTGTCCCATAAGCAGTAACAATGGCTTGTTGATAACTAATTCTCTATAATTTTACATCATAAATGTCAAAGTACAGTGGAATTTGGCACCAACTGCAAAAATTTCAGCTAAGTCAAACTATGACATTACTCTTGCGCCACCTTGTTTTTGCACTAATGCATATATAACTGCATACATACATGCATTGTTGCAACATGGGGAAATATAATATTAGAACTTTATTGATTTCAGTTACCATAGCAATTGCTATATATCAGTCTTATTTCTAAAACTAACGATTGTACACACAGACCAAAATTTTAACTCGTTTATGTTTCCATACAATTAGACTAGAGGTATGGGAACTCTATATATAGCCTACCTTCCTTTCTCCATAATCAAAAAAAAAGGCTTCACATTTTGCATGCACCTTAGAGAAAAATATTTGCGCTATAAACTGATTGACTTTAAAATTTATTATTAAAAACCCTCATTGTTTATATATTAAAAAAAAAACAATTATTCATTTAATGTTATTTTCACAAATTTGTTGGCATTATACGAGTATGAGGTAAAATCTATTGTTAATCAAAATCCCATTGTGGGTGTGAAAAGTAGACAAAAAGAAACTCAAAATAAATTCATCAAAATTTTAAACCGATACAATGAGAAACGCTTTTGAGTGATTAGAGGCATAGAATTGTTAAGCATCAAAATAATCAAGTTGTTATTAATGAATTTTTGCTATACACACAATACATTATGAAAAATAGTTCGTTAGACGAGCACTAATGCTGTTATTAGACAATAAAGTCTAACGCAAATGAATTTTTTAAATTTTATACATGAAAATGGAAGGTGTTAAACGTGCCTGATAAATATATTTTCAATTAGTCCAAGACAAATACAACACAATCGTTAAAATATGAACCGCATAATTTCAAAAGACCCAAATCTCCAAAAAAAAAAAAACAAATCTTGTTAAATATTTGAATAATTATTAGTGTTACCTTTTGGAAACATATTCGAATACGAGTATATATTATATAATTTGAATTGAATAAATGTGTGATATACATATAATTTGAATAAAAATGGAATTATGCCCTAAAAATGTTTTTAATACAATGAATTGATTTATTTGTTTATTTTTTCAATTTTTTTTATGCAAATCTTTGGACAATTTTAGATAAAATTTAAAGTGTGAAATGATTTGCGTTCAAGGAGAAAGAAACCACATGCCAGTATCTTTAACACTCTTTAGAGTATTTGTTTTCAAAAACAAAACGAATTTGAATAAAATGTTTTAGGTTCTCATCATTAGCGCAACTAGAGAACTTCTCTAGAGGAGGCTATAACTATTCTATTAAAATTTCTTTAATTTGAGTGCCACCTCCTTGTTCTTTATATATTCATGTTTAATATTGTATTGTTCATTAATGCTATACTCAAAAAAAATAAGGCAAAATTTAGTAAAACCTACTCAATTTGAGTTCAGTAAAAAATGTCCTTGCCAGCTGTTGAATATCAAACATCTAAAATGCCATTTATTTAGCGAAAGGTATGCGATTTACGAATATCGATCGTTTGACAAGAACGAGTAAAAATTTTTAAAATTTATTACAAAAGTGGTGGTTCAAATGTGGCCACTTTTCAAAGCATTACGGGGTGATTACGGTCGTCATAAACCTGTGCATTAAATTGGCAAGATTATAAAGAAATTCGAAAATACTGAAAGCGTTACATATGTGGTCGGGCCTGTGCGCTGCCTAAAATATCACCTCTGCGTTCTCTGCAATCGGGTCCATCTTATAAGTCATTATGGAGCATTTTATATTTGAATTTGCACCTCCATCAATGTAAAGTTCAACTCAGGCTGCAATTAAAGCCGGTTGACCATTCACAACGCCATAGATATGCTGATTGGGTGCTAGAGCAACAGGAAACTCCTTCAGAAAGATATGACTAATATGAATCTCGTAGAGAAATAAACCTGAACTTTTCCAATGATACTTATGCTAAAATTAGTTTATGTAACTATAACGTTCAAACTCCAAAGAAAATAACACCACACAATCACTATCAGTTACACAGAAACATGCCGTATTCAACGAGCAAACTCAGGCGAATAGCGGGATCGCACGGGGTCAACCGGGCCTATTTAATTTAGAAAGTCGACTGATTGAAGACATTTAATAATATTGTTTGGCACCAGTTTGTGGAATATAAAGCTTAATTTTACGCAATATGGTTCAGCTCCTTTGCAACGTAGATAAATGAAGAAATTGATTTTTGGTCTTGATACACTGAAAGAAAAAATTATTCGTTCAGACAATGAAACGGTTTCATTACATGTTATGCATTATATTAATGAAACTTTTCATTAATACAATGAGCAATTACTCTCAATACATGAAAACTTTCGATCTCTACTCCTCTCAAGTTTTTTATAGTTCTTTGTATGAATGAAAATCGCGTCACGTCTTCAAAGAAACCTGCCGGAAGCCTGCTTCTTGGGAAAATAACTTAGCGAAATTTATGAAATAGAACTTAACAAGAATTACCGAAATCGGTTTTTAAAATTATTTATTTCGTTAATGGAACTTATGCAGAAATGCAATGAAATATTCTTCACTGAGCATAATGAAAGCGCTTCATTCGCTCACTTACAGTGACAAATTTTATTGAGACAATAAAGAAATTCATTGTCTGAATGAAGAGTTTCCTTTCAGTGTAGATTATGAAAATGTTAAACAGTGCAGAGCAGTGTATTATAATAGTAGTATAAGAATCGTTCAAAGTCCTTGTGTATTTCCACAAACAAGTCTAAATAGGTTGTCAGTTTGTGTTTTGAAAAAATTGTTTTTATAAAATTATTATTAAAAGTTAACGACATCAGGTTGATTTTTATGAATATTATATAATATAATTTCAATATTTTCCCTGATAAAAATTATTATATATACATTTAAATGTAAGACCAAACAAATTTTTAACTGCCAATTATGATTTCTTTGTTATTAACTGGGCCCACTCAGTCTTTTGTCCTAAAAACTTAATGAAGAAACCAAAAATTGTTCAATGTTTCTCTAAAACATGCAGCGGCAAAGCATTTCTTTTTTGTATTTATTCAACTTTTTTTATTCACTAGAAAAAAGAAACATTTAATAATTCACTGTGACCAAATATTTCCTCGTTTACATACATTTAAAATGTTGATGTGTAATTAATAATATATAAAAGACAATTATCATTTGTATATAAATAAAATGAAGGCATATGCATACAACTAAATATGCATTTTTTAATAACTAGACATATTAATTTAAGATTTTTGTTTACACGCAAAACGTCATTTACCCAAAGGCGGTCGTAGAAGAAATAAAGACCAGTATATGGCTGACAAATAAGCAATTAATTACTGCTGGCAAGCGATTGAATATTTTCTTTAAATTTTCCATTTCAATGTTTTGATAAATCATCTATCTATTTGGATGTTTTGAATAAGACATAGACAATTAAGACTTATTTACCACACAAGTGATTGGCAAAGGAAAGGAAATCAATCTGCAAATTAAAGGGAATCGCAAGCGCAGCGAATTGTGTGAATTCTAATCGTGACTTATAAAAAGCCCTATACAGTAGAATTCGGTTAAGCGAAAATAAAAAAAAAATACAGATATTCAATTAAACAGACTTACTTGACTTGAATACTATTGAGTTGAAATGAAATCAACATTCCTTGATATTGTTCTCTTAGCTGGTTTTAAAAAATATGATCACTGGACTTGTTCAAAAACATATGAAATTTATATGAAATAATTATTCGAGTCGATAGAACGATTTATATAATTCAATGTTTAAAGATGATTTCATGTAAATGTTAAGCGCGGCTATGCCTCAAAAGGTTCAGAGGCTAGGTCAAATTTTGAATACTATCTCCAACATATCGGCCGAAATCTCACAAATAAATTATTTGATATTAGCTTCCAGCACGTTAACCATTGTGGGCTTATCCCTACAGACATGAGCCTTAATATAGCCCAAAAAGAATTGTCTAAACGCATTGAATCGCACGATCTAGGCGACTGTTCACCGAACTCGCCCCTCGCCATTGTTTCGCGTGCTTTGTGGCATGTGGCACCGTCTTGTTGAAACTACGAGTACATGTCAGTAAAGTCTAGCTCTTCTATTTTGGCCATCGCACGGTAGCGCTCGCCATTCACAGTAACTTTCCTGCCTTCGTCGTCTTTAAAAAAAAGTATGGTCTAATGATGCCACAGGCTCATAATCCACACCATGCATTTTCCGGAATGCAATGCTTCTGGCTGCTCTTCACACCATATACGGCAATTTTGCTTGTTTACGCGTCCATTCAACCAGAAAGGAGCTTCGTTGCTGAACATAATTTTCTGATAAAAAATTTGACGATGCACTTTCTTAACCGAACATGAATTCTGATAATAAAAGTCAATAATTTGCAAGCGTTGTTCGTTCGTAAGTCGATTCATCGTTAAGTTATAGACCAAACTGAATGTTGCCAAAAAAGAAATTGCTAAAAAAAATCATCCTTTACCTAGAATTGCAATGATTGGACCCCATCGGCCACTGGAATTAAAGAATGTAATATTTACTAGGGCAGATTGACAGGCTTATCGTATTTAGTAGCGAGCAAATGTACAAGTCTGGGAATCGGACTAACATCAAAACTTCATCTTTGTTGCATGCAACAAGTGGTTAATTAATATACAATATACTCGTAATAAATAATTATGATTGTAACATTTAGTAAATAATAAAAAGAATAAATATATTTGTTTTCGGGACCTTTGAAATACCAACATCAATTTGTATACACATACAATCAATTTTTTACATTGGTAATTGAAAAAATTAGCTTTACAAAAGTCATGTTAAAAAAAACCATGTATTTATGTATGTGTTCATTTATATATTTTTTTCCTTTAAACATGTACACAATGTTCCAAAAACTACGGATTATGTAACTAAAATTGTTCATAAATTAAATCATTGCTGTCAATGCCAAACTCGATACTCGCATTCCAGCATCAAACTTTTTACACAATCATTTGGAGGGCATCATTCAAAGAGCGCGCTTACACAATGTGGTTTTGTCATATGGAATATCACTTTTCCAATAAGGGAATGCAATAAACAAAATGTGAAGACTTTCGACCATCACGAGAGTAATTTTATTTCAAAGAAATTTCTTCAACAGCAATTTGATAAGATTTGATGTGATAAATGATTTGTTCTGGCTTGAGCAGGAAATTTATAAATTCTATATAAATTGTTGATTCCGATTTATACATAAAATTGGACATTATGTGCTAAATAGGAGTATATATGTATGTATGTCGTGTAAATAACACTTTAAAGAAGAGCTGATATAATCGTACACTCAAAATATTATTACAGTAAGGGACTGAAGTTGATTCAAGAAGTCATTTTCGAAATAAATAAACATTTTTATTTTTAACTGATTCTAACATTTATTAAAAAAAATAAGTGCACATTAATACAGATTTTGGGCTCCATTTGTTATTGTCAGAACTAAATTTAATTTTTTATTGCTTTAACATTGTTTTGCATCAATTATTTGTTTTTACGGAACTTGAAGTTCATTATTTGGCAGTAAAAAATGGCAGAAATGAAGAAAAAATCTTTTATTTTTACGGAAGTCGTGTAATTAATTCTTGTGATAATTAAATGCATCTGAGTAAATAGAGGGTCATTAATGTTTTACTAGTTTAAATGTTCGTTTTTTGTAAATAGATATAAAATAGAAGAAAAAATAATTTTTTACGGGCGTAAGTCAGTAAATTTTTTAAAATCAAAAATTAAATGAATTTTTTGCTAAATTTAAATAAAAGAGATGTGGACCGATTTGTAAGTGAATTTTCATTTAATTTATATTAAAATTTTAATTAATGTTATGTACAGATTATTTCGAGTGTAACACTGAGAGAAATATACTTGTGGTGTATATGCAAAAGAGAACTACACAAGATACCTTGATGGCGTGCTTATGTTATTTGTTTTGTTTCAAATACTCTCACCATTACTGTTTGTTATTGCACCGTGCACCGAACATGCCCAATAAAACATGTGTCCAATAGTGCCTTCCAGTATAAAATCGATGCAATATTAGTGTAGCGAACACACCATCAAGATAAATAAATATGTAAATAAATATAGGAATCTAGTATGCAATTAAATAATTAAATGTCTTTATTTGTATTTATCCTTGGTCATCCTAATTCATCCTAGTCACGTTCACCTTCCAGAAACCAATTTTTTTTTGTATAGAGTAGTTCGAAATTACCTCAGGAAATCTTTAATTTTTGTAAAGCTAAGGTTTTGTGAAATTGCGTTGACATAATTTCGCAACTTACTGGAATTGTCCTCTCTGATCCCGAAGAAAGAAGGAATCTCTTCCGAGCAAAAAAGTTACACAAACAGATTTAAGCACGATTTTGCTGATAGCCAGTAAAAAATTAAGCTTTACAAAAAGTAATGAAACGGAAGTACCAAGAATTTGGATAATTTAAGGGTTATTCGCATATTTTTACACAGTTTTAAATTTTTGATAGAAGTACACTTTGATTTCCTTTTTTTTCGGAAAGAAAATATTTTTATATTAAATTGCGGTTGGTTATTACCACCGGGAATTAACTTTACATCTGGAATGGATATCAAATTGCTAGCACTGGCGTAGCTAGAGAATTTACTACAACTCTGACTATTTGTATAGAGGGAACATGGCCCCAACACTTTAACAAAGATGAAAACTATGCCATTGTAAACCCCTTACATAAGTACAAATTCTAGGAGGACAAAATTTTTATTTGGGTATACGTCCCCTCTCGAACTACCCAACAGATCTATCTACACCCATGATTGTCAATATTCGCTAAATATTTTTAATCAATTATTGATTGAAGATATATTTATAATGTAGATTCGTGTAGATTCAAAAAACAAGTAAATTTTTTAAGTACTTTCAAAATAAAGAATAAATTTCTACAGAGTTGGTGGAACTTGACTTCCTAAAGATGATTTTTTAGAAGCAATAAAAATGGCATTACCTGAGAATGAGTCCCATTTTTCCACCACGTATAAATGGAAGCTGGCGTTAGTGTAAAGAAAAATCAATAACATTTCAGTTTAAGTATTAGATTTTTTGATTTTTTTTTAAGAAATTTAAATTAAATTTTGAAAGCTTTACAATTACACAAAAATAATATTCATACATGTACACTCAAGCTGATTTTTTTTCTTTGGAAAGAAGCAACTTAACATTTTTGAGAAGGTTCAAGAGAAAAGGCTTTTGTCTAATTAGATTTCAATGGAAGCTGTTATAACCATTATCCTGTCTTTCATAACACTATGCAAACAAACCTTTCTTCGATATCAATTGTATATTTGTAAAGAAGAAGATTAGTTTCTAGCCAACTTGTTATTGCTCACCATTTGGGAGTTGTTTTAGGTTTAAAATAACGACTATAGAATAGATTACATACAACATTGAATAAGAACGGCATTGTATTTTTAAATAGATGATTTTAAGAACAATATGGCGGTTATTTGTACAGTAACATTTCCTTTGAAGATTTGCTGAGTTATTAAATTGAGCATTTTAGAGGAGCTATCGGAAAATTCAAAGTAATCTGAAAATATTTTCGTGCACATAATACAATATTATAAACAAATTTAGAACTATTTTCTTATACATAAATAAATTATGTCGCTCATGCATGCTGTACGTAGAAATTTTATGAAAGCACGATTTTAATCTGCAATAAAAATGAACTATTTTGATGCAATAACTCTCTAATTTTTTTAAGTGCATGTATATACATATCTCTATTGGTTACCAAGTTTAACGTACATATGTACATATACCATAAATATTTACTTAATAATTTTTTCTCATCTTTTTGGCAAAAGCTTAACCGTGTGTCTTTCTTCTGCATGCCTTCATTGATAAATAACCAACTTGCATTATGGATGAAAGAAAAAACCAAAGGTAAAGTTAAACAAAAAAACAAACATTAAAGTATGCATTTCCGTTATGACTTTTTCATAACTGCATAAAGTTTTTTTTAATTCTTTTTTCCCTCTTTTTCCATCATCATCATCATAATCGTGTACGATGTGTTCAGAAATTCGCTGGTAAAAAATAAGAAGCAAATAATGTAATATTTGTGAAATTTCACTTTTCAATAAAGCCCAGTCAACAGCAACAATTTCAACAAACAAAAATATATTTTTATATATAATGAAGATGGGGCAAAGACGACTACGCCTAAATAAATATGAAGTTACAAGCCGGTTAAATAAAATAAACAACAGCAAAACGGTCTGCTTCAAAGCACATTTTTCTGAAGTAACCATCAGTCGATAACCCAAAACATTTCAAACAATGCAAGTTCAATTGCTAAAAGCCAAGTGCAAGTATATGTTATAAATAACAACTTTTATTGATTTTATTTCAGAGTTTGATAAAATCTTACTTTACTAAACGTACAAATATTCGAATACTGTGCAACATTTTGATTATAAAATTTTCTAAACTATCATTTGAATACATTAGGTAGACTTTTTTTAAACAAAACCCGAATCAAATGAAATGAAAAAAGGTGATTGCTCAGATAGTATTAATAGTTAAACAAAATAAGTCTGAAATATTTACACACATAATCTGCAATGTCACAGTGATCGTTAGAGGAAAACATAATAACAATAACACCACACACTGATCACAATTGCAACAACTATTTTATGATCTTTACAACAAATTATATTTGTGGCTGATATATCATATTTTAAAAATTGCAAACTCGTATACGGTTTGTAATATGATTTCACTAAAAGGGAAGTTTATTGCCAAGAAAATAAATAACTTTACTAGTTTCTAAACAAACTTAACTATTAAGTCCAAAAAAAACACAACTCTCCACGTTGTGTGTATGTCTGTGAAATCGTTAAAAAAATCATTATAAGGATACGAGTATATCACATTTCTAAAAAAAAATATTTGTTCTAGTCAAAGGACTAGATGGTATACACACGTTGCTGCTCGCACTAAACATGATTTAAAATATTTTTTTGTTCATAAGGACATCATTCAAATTTTACCTTAATTCATATATTTTCCAAAATGAATGCATTCAAAAAATTGTTAAACCACTTTTTATTTGTGGGTTTTTTTTTGTGGTTTGCACGCTTTGCAAACATAATGGCTGAAGTGTACTGATGATTGATGTTGAGCTTAGACCAGTACAAATAAAAAAATATCCCTTGTTTGTCACTCTATATTTTTCTGTATCATATATCTTTGGTGTTTGAAAACGTTTCGATATTTTTTGCACACAAACCAAAGAGTCTTTCATTAAGCGCTTTCAGTCTCTAAACTAAAGTAAAGTAAAGTGTGTGTTTGATATCAATAAAATTTCTCATTCATTTGACAGGCCTATCAATGCCATTATGTATAAAATATAACATTATGCATAATATGTTCCCTGGGTAGCCCACATCCGAAATGTCCTAACGCATAAATCAGCAGAGGGCCGTTGTGATTTGTGGCTTATACGCATAGAACTGCGGCACAAGAAAGCACCACATGATATAAAGTCTGAAATAGTGAAATCGAATGATGTCAGTGGCCAATTAACATCACCCCCACGTGATATGACCATGCCCTCAAATTGTTCGTGCAGAATGTCCAATGTGGCATGTAGCGATGTCATGTTAAAACAACATGTCGTTGGTGTACATATCATCCAATTCAGGCCAAAGAAATAGGTCATCATCAACTATAGCCCTCGACGTTGACGGTGATGACCTGACAAATGTCATTAACAGAGAAATATGAGTCGATGATGCCGTCAGTGGCTTTTTCGGGATGCATTAGACGCTCTTGCATTTCATGAGTATTACATACGTTCCAAATTTGGGAATTATAATTTTTTTTTTATTTTTTATCGTTATTATTTTTTGGACGTACTTATTTTCTCAGTAGTGAAGGACGATTATTTGCACGTGTTGTTGAATGCTATGTCCGTCCATGGAGATTTTGCGAAACGCATTTAATATATGTATGACCGTCAATAAATGTAGCAGCAATAATATGGCCGCTATCATCTGTCAAAGTCGCTATTGAAAGATCAAATATCGTCTTAAATATTTTTGGTTCCACGAAATCTATTGCTGTTTTTCTTTCTATTCCAATAATTTATTGAGTTAATAATTAGAAATAAACAATGAGTGACAAGGAATATCAGGTAAGAAATAAAGAAAGGAATTGGAAATGTACTTATGGAGAATAATTTTGCAATCCATATTAGAAATTCACCACTTGGTGTGTCTTTTGCCACAATCTTGCTCTTGCCACTGATTTCCATACCGGAAATTATTTATTGGTAAACGGTTATCGCCTTATACTTAATATATAAGAAAACCCTTACATACTCGTATTTCTCTCAAAATAAATTCAAAGTTTAAAATAAACTTTCTTTACAGATTTTGAGTTGCTTATTTTAGACGACCTTTCGTCGAAAACTGAAAAGTGTTGTCATTTTTATTTATTTTTTGTAAATTTAATTTTATTTCATTTTAATTTTTTGCTTTTATATTTGATAACATCTGCTGTTATTGTACCTCAACAAATGTTGTTTATTTATTTTGTAATTTTCTTGGTTTCTTTTAGATTTTTTTCTTCTTCTGTCTAATGCAACGAAAAGTCTCTGACAGTACGTAAAATATATTTAGCAGACGTTATTGGCAAACGAAACTTTAAAAATTTGTGCTAGAGAAAAAGAAATTGAAGAAAATGAAATAGTTAAAAGTAAAGAGAAAAAATATTCATACTTGTATTGCAACATGCTACCTACCACATCATGTTGAGTACACTGATGTGGTTCCCTCTACTACTGACTACTGCAGAGACATGGAAAACTAGATGTTTGGCTAAGGTTTGGTAGAAGCAAAATCGAGAAAAGCACATGAAAAACTATAGTTTGTTTATTCATACATCTTTTAGTGGTTTCGCGCCTAATTTCAACTTTGGCTTTTAATTATTTATTTATTATTATTATACAATCAAGTCTTCGATGATCAACTGAAATTTTACATTTGCTCTTAAGCAAAAGGACAATGTGACAAAAACTTTTCTTGCCTTGCATATTAATTTGATTATAAAAAGTTAACTTTTCTCAATATAATGAAGACAGATTCCAAATCGGTGAATAGGAATCAAAAAAGAGAACATGACAAGCATATGTTAAAGCCATTGGAAATGATCCAAATTTGCATTATATACGGATCCTAATCACAGTATTTTTATGACATTCCTGAAAGTTGCAGAAGTAGGGAAACTAGAAATGGAATAAATAATATTGGCTTCAATAAAACAATTGAAATTTAAATACGAGTATATGTCCCTCATGTAGAAACGAGGGAAGTACAAATGAAAACCTCTCACATGACATTTTTATGGTTTACAATACATGATAAACGCTGGCACAAAGATATAATTGCGATGCGTTACAAGATGTACGTTATTTGAATAGTGATCCGCTTTAAATAGACTTTAAAAATATCAATCTATTGCATTTTATTGGCACAATCTTCCTACTGCTGAAAATCTCTCTAGAAAAAATCACACGGCATTAGTAATGAAGTAATTTCTCCTGTAAGAGAATCATCAAAATATGATTCGTGAAATTTTGCGTCGCTTTTTAAAACCATAAACGAAAAGAAAAAATGTAGTTGATATAATTATAATTGCAAATAAGTATTAAAGTATGACCAAATGTTTACACCAAACAAATAATATGGCACAGTTATTTGGACACTGGTATTTGTCAAGGCTGTCAGCTGTTAAATATCTGTCATCCAAAATGTCATGTAGTTAGTGAAAAATTTGCCATTTACGAATATGGATCGTTTAGTAACCGAAATAGTTAAAATTTACTACAAAAGTGGTGGTTGAAATGTGGCCACTTTTCGAGCATTATGGTCGCCATATCCAATCTAGAGGCAGTCATTCAAATAACATTGTATTTCGTACATAATGGCAAGGGCCAAGCATTATAATGAAATAAAAGTTTATCGAAATCATAGCTTTATATACCTCCCATACAACACTGGGACATTTTTAAAATTTGACAAACGTTACTATAAGAACAATATCGGTATTCAAGCAAAAGTATGGAAGTATAGAAGGGGGTAACGGGTACCCCCATACAAAGTAATTATGAATTCTCCTATCCCTGAGGAACATATTTGGTACTGCCACATTCACTGATCATAAAGAGCATTCATCAAATACAACTAGAACCCATTATTAGTTGCATTTATGACAAAAGTGGAGATATTATAGCCTTTGCAACTCTACCGCTTAATTGCAGACTTTTTTACTCATGGCGAATAGACTATAACAATTACAACAAGAAAAACTAAAAACTACAAACGTTTATATTGTGGGAAATACCAGAAAGATGTCAAGGTTGCTTTGTAAAGAAAGTGGGAAAGTATATAAATAAAGAAAACGAACAAAAATACATCTAATTCTGTTTTTACACTGCAGATACTCGTTCCCAGAGAATTTGTGTAAGAAATTTCATATAAAAAGGTAATTAAGCATACTTTTGTTTATTAATTTAGAAAACGCGAAAATAAAAAGGATAAAATAAATAATTCCAGCAATAGAAAGAGCCAATCGAACAGATTACAAGACCGAAACGGAAGTGTCAATTTAAAACTCGATGTAATCCATTAATAATTTATATTTGACTTCCAGGAAAAGATTGAAATAACTTCTTAAATAATTTTTTTAATAGATCCATAAATGGCGGATTTACGATACAATAACTTGTTCCGTTGGTAACTTTGTCCTTCTGATGTCCACTAAATTTTGTGTGAAACCAAAAATCGGTCCATAAATGGGTAAAAGTCTATCCATAAATGGGTAAATTTCGAAAATAATATGGTACCAAACTACAAGCAAACACTTTTAAACAATAAAATTGGTCCATAATTGAAGAAGTTATGCGATAGCAAATTTTTCGGGCGGGAAATTGCCCATCCGATTTTGGAAAAAAAATCATGGGAAAAAGTACAAGTAAACCTATTCAAACAGAAAATAATTTTAAAATCGCTCCATGAATGGAAAAATTATACGATAATAAATTTTTCGAGTGGGAAAATTGTCCGTCCAATTTTCAAAGAAAAAACTCATGGCACCAAAATGCCTTCAAACAAAAATACAATTTTGAAGTCGATCCATAAATGGAGAAGTTATAGTAAATATTTAGGGCGGGCGAATTGCCAATTCGAATTTCGAAATAAAAAAATGGGGCCAACCTGCAATCATCAAGCCTTAAAACACAAAAAAAATATATAATTGGTTGACAAATGATAAAGTTATCCATGTACAAACATTAAAAAAATTAATAATTTGAGAAAAAAATTTAAGTAATTTTCAAGGAATGACATTTTCATTGCTTATAAAGATCCAATAGTGCATTTATTCAACTTCTAAAGAAGCCATGTTGACAAAGTTTTGATTAAAAATATAAACTAATTTTTTTCAATACTAATTGTTTTAAATCTGCATCAAAACATAATTTTGTTCAATCAATAAGTGATACTTGTACAATTACTTTAACATTAGAAATGGTGATTATTGCCAAATTTTAACACCTTTTAGATGTAAAATTTATACTCAGTGGTAAACAATTAATCCTTATTTAGTATGAAATAATTTTTCCTTGCAAAATAAATATAAAAATATATTGAAGACAGCTTCCCAATTGGTGACTGGAAATCAAAAACAAAAGAAGATCCTGCAACGACAAGCATATGGTAAAATCATTGAAAATGATCTAAAAAACTTGCAGAAATGAATCTAAGCATTTTTCGTGACTTTTTTGGCAGCTCTTATTTCATTCGTATTGTGGTTTTTTATCTAGATTCAATCATACTTGAAGTCAAAAGCGTTTCTACTTAGAAATTGCATATTCATTAAAAAAAAACCACTTCCGTAAATATTTAATGCAAACAAATCATTTGCAGCATTTTTCTTGCCGCTTTAACATTTACTGTTTATTGGTAATGAGGCGAGCATTATTACCCACCCGCTGCCAAACATCTTCATTTTTACACATAAATTTCATTAATTATAATTGAAACTAAACAAACAGGATTTTCTCCACAGCATGGGAGTGTTTAGGTCTTACATCATCAGTCAGGTTAACAGTCAATGTTGCAAGGTTTTTTCTTTATGCCTCTTTAATTTTTGGAGTACTAATAGTTTCATTTGCTAGCGTTTATTGAAACTGGTATTTGAAATATTTTTCATTATTTCTTTCTTTTTTTTTCGTTTTGCTCAAATCTTACATAATCAATGACACTTTGATGTGGTTTTCTTTAAATGAATTTATTCAATTTTATTTATTTCTTTTTGCTTAATCCCTGTTTGCTAAAAAAGTAACAACATTAACAAGTCTTTCGAGTTGCTAGTATTTTTTTTATTCATTGTTGTGTTGCTTGCATCTTCTTTTTTTAAAGTATGCGGACAAAACAAAACCTTTAAAATCGTGTACCTTGCCACCACCTTACCACATATTGAAGCAGCATCATCATCATTATCACTATTACCATCACTCTTATTATTATGTTCCTTCAATATTTTTGTTGTTTTTTTTTTTACTTTGGCACATCTTTAGTGATGCTGCCTTAATGTTGCACAAACGTTTTTAAGCTGTTTTACTTGTTATTAAACGACTTGGAACAAGTCTGAAGAAACAAACAATTACAATTACAGCTGGCTGATTGCCTCAGCTGCCAGTTTGGATTGGCAAAATGTTTATCCCCAACATAATTTCTTTCATCTGCTTTTTTGTACGTTTTTTTAGCATTTCTTCCTTTGTCTGGCATCGTGTTAAATTTGAAAGTATTTTGTTTAATCTCATGTTGTTTATTCATACAGATCCACACTTCTCCAATACATTTTGTAATACAAGAAATTTTAAAGTATTTGCTACTCTTCAATAATACGATTTTTTTTTTCAATATACAAAAATTAAATATGGGTTTTTGTTTTTATAACTCTCAATCAATTGTCACAACTTCTCGCTATCGCAACAGCAACATTTTTTACACTGTTATAAGACAACGATTTTTGGCGTTTTCGATTCTGAAAAGAGTGTAAAATTTTTTACCCTTTAAAAGTGGAAAAATGGAACTCAGTGCTCTTTCATGAGCCCAAATTTATTAGAAAAGAACACGCAATAATGCAAGAGTATGACAGTTAAATGAATCAGAGCGTATTATACGAGTATTTTTTTATAAATTGACAAAAAAAAAAATGTTGCATGTTTTCAAAAACGAAAACGTCATTAAATTATACAACAGAAGTTGATATCGGATCAAAAGGTATTGAAAGCGATGATAAGTTCTATATAGTGAATTTTGCCTTGCTAAAGTGAAATCAAGAGAAATTATTGATTCTTTTAACAACAAGATTGGCCAAAGAAGATAAATTTGTTGAAAAAGAAATTTTACTCCTTCAAAAACTTCTTGAAACTGCAAAACAAGTAAAAAATATCTTGGTTTATCCGCTCAATACACCTGTTTTACAATAGAATATATGTACATTTACATGTAATTGATCATCCAATAGGGAGAGTTGAAAGCGGCCATATTGTTGAAAGTAGATCTATAAAATTTGCTATACAAATTATAAAAATATTTTATCAAAATTGGTGTTCTGTTCGGGCCACATTCACGCGCTTCTCTCATTCGACGATGAGGCCTATTTGGGGATGAATATGTCAGCAAGCAAAATTGTTGGACAATATAAGAATCCACAGGAGTTCAAGAGCTTCCAATGCATCGCAAAAAAGTTACTGTTTGGTGTAGTTTTTGGGTTGGCGATGTTACTGGTCCATATTCCACGTCATTGGAAAGGCCATCATCGACAAAGGCGAGCGCTATAACTTGTTTTGGAATGAATAGGATGATATAGACACCAAGGACATATGAAAGATATGCTTCTAACAGGATGCAGCTATGTGCCACACAGCTCAGGTCACATTGGACATTCTGTACGAGCAATTTAAGAGCAAGGTCGTCTCACGTGTAGGTGGAGTGAAATGGTTACCGAGATTGTGCGATTCGATCTTGTTAAGAGTTTTTCTTGTGGAGTTTCCTTAAATCGTCGTCAAAGCCAACATAATCCATGTCATCGGTCAAATTCAGCCCGGTTTATGCGCCAGATTAATGGAAAATTTAATATTTCGAATGGGCGCCATGGTGCGCCACTTGCACGATGTTATATTTTAGACATAATGGTAGTGATAGAACTTTTTTAAATTTTAATTGGATCTCACACATACTTTGTTTTACTTAAATTTAAAAACAGGAAGTGCTTAATGCAAGACTCTTTATATGTAATACGAGTATGTTTATGTTTAGTTATTCCTTTATGTTTGATATTATGAACTTTAGCACAATAAAATTAATAATCAAAAAATAAAAGAACTTTATGTCCATAATTTTCATTAGATATTTTTATAGGATTAATTGAATTGAAGCAATCAATTTAATGTTTTAATCCATAAAAGTTTTACTCGGATTTAGCAACATCCTCTCGCCCAATGCGAGAGCATTTTGTATTTAGTTTTTTGCTATTAATGAATTTCATTAAAACATCAAGGTTAAGTCTTTTAAATTAAAGTAGAGGAATTTTAATGATAAAGAATATGACAAAGACAGGCACTGAGAATGTATTTCCTATTTTAAGCTTGTGGCAAGTCTCACATTGCAGAACACAACAAGAATCCATTGTGTTATGTTGTCTGTTGGGTATTAGAAATGGGCTTTTGTTCTATTTTTTATATGACACGTCGTCAATATTATGATATAAACTAGCAATATAGAATTTATGTTACATTTATATTAAATTTCTATTTAGATTCTGGTCAAAGTTTTATTTCTATGGTTGCTACTGTTATTTGGCAATCATCATTTTAATGTCTGCTTCCGATAGACACAAATAAGCCCAATATAATTTAAAATTCATTATTTTGGCCAAAGGATTCTTGTTCAAACATCTCTGCTTATATTAATGGCATGTGGAAATCTTTGTGCTTATTCGTATATTCTAAATACTAGAGGTCTCTGTAACAAAAATAAGAAAATGCAGACGAATATCTATGGAAAATTTTTTTTAAAAACTTCCGGAATAATGTTTAGGATTTTTTAGCAATAATTCAATTATTAACTAAAACAGTAACTTCCTTCAATAACACTTACATATAAAGCACGAAAGTGGTAAGATGGAATAAAATAATTTGATGTGAGATGATGGAATATCGTTCCAAATTAGTTTTTCAATGTAGTGGTAAGGGTTTTAAGGACAATAATTCATTATAAAAATTTGAAATATATTTCTCATCAATTTTAAATGAAGGTAAAATTGTTAAACCATATGACAGATGCTGCATAGGAAAGCATTGAGTATTCGGAACTGAAATTTGTTTTAGCAAGTCACTTTTCATGGTGCAATGTTATACGATACGGCTATGGGCAATGAAGGCATATAATCTTATTGCCCATATTCCTTTGGACATACTATAGAGGAAAAAATTCCTCCATCTAGCTTAAGGATGGCTACGCAAATGGGTTTGAAAAAGATTGGCCAGTTCAAGAACAACAAAACGTGGAAGCCCAACTTGCGATACAAGGTTATCCATTTTTCATTTTCAAAAGTAAAATTAAATAAAATACACATAAAGCTATGATTTTGATGAAAGTTTTATTTCGTTACAATGCAACTACGTACGAAATACGTCATTAAATGATCGTTTCTAAATTGGTTGCATATTACGAGCCGTATCTCGGCGATAACTTGACGATAATTGGTTTTCAAATCATTAGGAGATTATCCTAAAGACGTCAAATCGCATGATCTTTGTGCCCAATTGAAGTTTCTAAAACGTGAAACTACCCATGTAAGCAACCCATAATCTGTGTTGTGTGGCTCATGGCACCGTTTTGTTGAAACCTCATATCGTCCAGTTCAAAATCTTCAATTGCAGGCCAAGCGCTCTGGGTTGACGGTAGCTGTTCTTCCAGCAGTGTTTTTGAAAAAATAACGGACTAATGACACCTCCAGACTATAATAAGCACCAAACAGTTACTTTTTCCGGACGTAATGGCTTCTCCGGGTCCCATATGCGATCTTTTTTTGTTGACATAACCGCCGAGTGAGAAATAAGCTTCATGGCTGAAGAAAGTTTTATTCTAGGACCCAATTAGCATTTGTACGGCCTTGTAAATCAACAGTCGGCGTTAATTGTTGCGTGAGTTGGACTTTATATGGATGGAGGTGCAAGTCCAAGTCGGAGCCGTAAGATAGACCCGATTGCAGAGAACGTCGTGGAATCCACCAATTGGGATTATTCTCCGCATTTTCACTAACAGAGGCAATATTTTCGGCAGTGCGCATACTGCCATGATGCATAGGCCTGACCACATCTTAACCGATTCCAGTATCCTAAATTTTTTTATATTCATGCCAATTCCTTGCACATAATGATTCGAAAAGTGGCCCAGTTTGAACCACCACTTTTGTAGGAAGTTTTAACCATTTTTACGCGTTCTTGTTAAACGATCCATATTTGTAAATGGCAAATCTTTCACTTAATGACATATTAGATGTCAGATATTTAACAGCTGACAGCCTTAGCAGACCACTAAATGGATATTTTCTTGTTTCATTTGAAAAAAGTTGTCAATTATCCCATAAATAACCCTATTTTATGATTAAAAAAAAATAACCTAGGTTAGGTTAGGTTGATTGGAGAGGTGTGATAGCCCATGTCATACGATATACACTTAAGTCAGTGGAAGGCTTGTTGTGCGCTCCCTTTAATTATCAAACACAAACTGCCAGAGTTCTGCAGGATTCGAACCTGCGACCTTCGCACTACGAGTCTAGTACACTACCTACTAGTCTACAAAGCCCATTAAAAAAAATTACCTAAAGTTTACAAACTGTGTTTTCTATTTAATTCAAATCTTGCGTTAATTTTGGTATACCCTGTGTTTACCAATATGTTTTCATATTTTTCACTTTTTTTGTAGATTCTAATAATTAGTGCATATATTTACTTTAAGAAACACAAAACGTTCCACTTAATAAGCTTAAATATAAAACGAAAATAAAATTAGGGAGTCATCTTGACTTTAATAAACATAAAAGTTATAATCAAGAAGCAATAAATATAAAATGACAAGAAATTTTTAATAGAAATTTTACTTTAAATATCATCAAATCTATATATATAAAATAGGATGTGTGTATGCATGTATGTATGTGTGTATGTATGTATGTACGTAACGTAATGGCTCCAAAACGGCTGAGCCGATTTTGACGAAATTTTCAGGAAACCTTCAGAATACTCGGGCGGGTTACTCTGTGATTTTTGATTTTCGATCTGTGGGCGGAGGGGCGTGGCAAAATCCAATAATTCATAAAATGAGAACGGCTGGGCCGATTTCTGTAAAACTTTTTGTCAGTTGTTCGCATTTTCGAGGAGAAGGCTTCTATGGAAGAAAATTTTGGAAAATCCCTCCGGAAAAGTCGGAAAATTGGAAAAATCGAAAATCGAGTTTTTGTATGAAATTTTGTTTGAAATTATTCCTTAATGGCTTTTCACATGAAAAAATGGAAAGTTTGTCTGAAGGCTTAAAATTGGGGCGAGGCGAAGTTCGCCTGGTCCGCTAATTTATAATAAACAACATAAAATGTAAATCAAAGCATCTTTTTGCTTTAAAATGTCATGTTATTGCTGTAGGATAAATGTTTCACAAACAAAATATAGGCAATTTTTGGACATTTCATAATGATTTCTTATATAAGTACTCGTATATAATTTAAAGTCGAATATTAGACTAGATGTGTAAAGAGTACATGGGATAAAATTTATGTACGATTTATTTATTTATACTCCTCCTTGACTGGAATAAGTTAATAGGCTTAACTTTATGTTTGAAACCTACAAATTAACTGCATCAAGGCTGCCGCGAAATTTATGACTTATAGTGTATGCCATAAAATCATTAATAATTAGTAATTGATTGTTCAAGCACTGCTAAATAATTGCTATTGTTTTATTTGAAAAGAAATTCATGAATTTGTCTATCATCTGCACAAAAAGTCCAAAGAAAAAACGTCAAATCATTTGAAATTTGAAGGTGGTATTAGTTTCATTGTTTAGCAAAGAAAAAAAAATTAACTGCCTTCAGTAATAACAATATCAAGTGGATAGTGGTGATGATGAAATGCAAGAAAATATACGCATATACTCGTACCTATAGACGTCTGTGGGTGTGCATACAAAAGTAAGTATATGTGAATACTTTAAATAATTTCTTTATATTGAAAGGCACTAATACTCTATGCAAATATGAAATATTTGAAAAATTTACATATTTGTTAAATGTTTTATCTTACTTCTTTAAATACTGACTGCTGTTTTATTTTTATATGGGTTATTTACAAAACAAACTGAAAAGAAGTTAAAAGAAAACACATTAAAAACAAAAAGTTAACTTTTGATTTCAATTGCGCATGCGCGCAGACTCGGCAAAGGCAACAAGTAGCAGATAAAGAATTAAAAAGAAAAGAAAACACCGGTGGGCTAAAAATAATAATATTTTTCTTTTAATTATTGTTGTTATATACAATGCGGTACAGTGCATAGCAACATGTTGCTAAACATTTCGTGAAGACATTAAAAAAACACAATAACAACCCAAATAGAAGAAGAAAAAAAAATCCAAATATCACCTTATGAAATACAAAATTTACTGAATGAAGACTGGCTGCTGCTGCTGCTGCTTTTAAGAAAAATAATAATACAAAAGAAATAATGTTAAAAAAAAATTATTTCATGATTCCATATGTATGAATGATGGACTTTTTTTCTTCTTCAGCAGCATTTCAGGGAAGTACCATACCACGCGCACTCTCAGTCTGTAACGAACATTCAAACGGTCGAGTTGCTACAAACGGTTGACTTTTAAACTCAAAAAAGAAGCATTTTTGAAATTTTGAAATTTTTTCATCTTAAAGTGGCTGGTAACGTTACGTTTTCGGTTTTTATTTTTCATTTCCGTTTTGAACAAACCTAGTGAAATTTTTCACTGTATGATTTCATAATTTATCGATATTTTAAAAAGATTTCCTTTAATGTTCTACTGTGCCAATATTATTATGCCAATATTCAATTGATTATTGTTTATTAAATGTTAAATGCATTTTACATATAAATTTATACGTATACATGTAAATTTATTAATTTTCTTTTCAATATTAATTTTGATTTTTAGGAAAAACTAATTTGTTGATTTAAAATTTTATAAAAAGTGAAAATAAGGGGACATATATTATACTTATAAAATTTTATTTGAAAGAAACTTATTTGGATTAATTTATTAAAATGCAGTTGGTGAGTACGAAAAGTTATTTAAATTATTAAAGAAATTTTTTTTAATTGTTTTGACATCTCACATGTAAAACTTTTTAAAACAAAAACTATATCACTTAATAAAGATATCTAATGTATGTATATATTCGAATCTTAAAACTTAATATTGATATTTATTCGGGATATTTTCCCTATCAATAATTAGAGTTTCAAATATTTATTATTGTTTGTTGTGGGATTATATGAAAATTATCAGAACAATATTGGTAAAATAGATTCATAACGAATATAAATTACTAGCTGACCCGGGCAAACGTTGTTTTGCCTTCAAATTTGCACTAAATCGACATAGCAATTATTGTTCAAATACCGGTATCGGGCTAATTAACCCCACTACACGCTAATTAAGGACCCAACGCCTTCAGCAAAATGCAGCATAGGCTTATCGCGCTAATCTCTATTGGGCAAAACACAAAAAACAAAATATTGGGCCATCTGTCGGACGAACTTCAAACTACACAGAAACACTCCTCACGTCCCATAGAACATGTATATAAAATTTGGTCAAAATCGGTCCAGTAGTTTTTAAGTTTAGCGATCACGAACATACACTTAATTTTTATGTACATATAGTTGACACCGTCAGCTCAAAATATCTTCGGAACTACATAACCGATTTAAGAGTTTGATATCTCGTTTGGAAGAACATGACAACGGCTTTCCAAAAAAAAAGTAAAATAAAATAAAAACAGCATAAAAAATAAATATATGTATATGATATTGGTGGTGCAAAATGAAAATTGGATTTTGTCACGCCCTTCCGCCCACAGACCGAAAATAAAAAATCAGACTTCACAGTGTCACCCGGCCGAGTATTCTGAAGATTCCCTAAAAATTTCGTCAAAATCGGCCCAGCCGTTTTGGAGCCATTACGTTACATACGTACATGCATACATACATACATACATACATACATACATACATACATACATACATACACACATCCTATTTTACATATATATATATATATATATATATATATATATATATATATATATATATATATATATATATATATATATATATATATAGATTTATTAGGAATTTTGCTTTAAAACATTCTAAGCCTACTACGATTATATATTTTGTAATTTTCGTACATTACTGAATTCTCATATTGTGTTTGAAGATTTTTGTATAAACTAGTTGAAGTTCATTAACGATTTGGTTAGCACCACAACAAATATTAAAATTTTTGGTTTTATAGACGTCAATTGTGGCTTGCTTAGGCTGCCCATGTACGTCTTGAAAAGCAAAAACTTGTAGCTGACATATGAGATATTTTTTAGGCCGATTGATGTTACACATATTAACGTGAAACGAGTTTATCCCTTGCTTAGAAATAGACACACTCCCCCAAACACAGCTACGCGTTGAGATTGTCTCAAATCACGAGCCTTTACAGTTTTTCACACTCTGTATACTCAATTAGCCTAATTTACCGTTATTTGTAAATCGTCTATCCATTGATATATAAAAATTCAGGTGATTCTGAGCGGAAATTTGAAGTTTGCATGTGTACGAGTATAGCTCCACATTTTAAAGAGGAATGTTCAAAAAAAATTATAACTCTACCAATGCGTAATAGATTTTTATAGGCAGGTACCCGTATATTGTTTTAATCACTATTAAATCCGCTTTTGAATAGCAAAATAACTACGTTTTCAACTCATCAAATTTATAAAACAAAACTGCAAATCAAACTGAAACATAAAATTTTTGATTTGGTGCCTTTTTAGGAAAAAATAAGTTTTTTGACGATTTTAGTGCTTTTTGAAATTTCACAGTTAATGTCTGTATTTAAAGGCAATAATGAAATTAATAGATTGAAGATAACACAAGAATCAGCTAATACAAGAATCATGTTTAAATATTAATATTACTGAAAAAAAGATAAATTCTTAGTGTTCATTAGAACTTAATACATGGGCATTTCCACAGTCAGTAACGTTACGATGGTACAACTTTGAATTTGAAAAAAATTGATATTTAAACAAATATTTTTTTTAATTTCTCCATAGCATTTTATTAGCTTTATTTTTATTGGGATATAATTTCTTTTATGTGTTGTTTTAACCGCATTAGTAAAAATCATACGAGTAGCATGAACCAACTTACAAAAAGTAGAATTGATTTTTGTCAAGAAAAATCGTAGAAGCTTCAAATTGGAACATTATTTCTGCAAAAACAATGTATCTAAAATGGAGCAAGTAAAAATCGAAAATTGTTTGTAGTTAAAATGCGCGCTTTGGACTTTAATATAAAAGATTATCCTATAATTTTGTGCAAAATAAATTGACAAAACTGGATACGCGGTCTAATACATAATGTTTCTTAAGGCTTCAAAGTAACTTAACGGGGCTCGGTTAACTATAAAACTAATATAGATTATGTTGCTAAAAATTATAGGCATTTGATTCAAAAATTTAACTGACCAATAGGAGTGAAAATATTTTTTTGTTTTTTGTAATATAATTATTAAAAAAAATTTCATTCCTTCAAAAGTGAAAAAAACACTTTTTATTGTTTGTTTAATTAAAATTTTTTTTCTTCCATTTGATTTGTTTAAATTTTTTCAATTTGTTTATGTACGTATGTATGTATGTTCAATTTTAAAATTTTTTTTCATTTGTTGTCACATTTTTTATAAACTTTTTCCTAAAGAAGACGCCCAAAGAGGCGTCGAAATATTGAAATTAAATAATTTTTTTTTATAAAAAGACTCATTAAAAAGGCTCGTAAATAAAATAAAAGACAAAAAAATATTCTTTCTAAGGTGGCAACTGTATTTCTAATGCATGAAGTAGATCTTCTAATGGTGCCAACAAGGTCTGTTCACATCTTTATTTATTTCTATTAAATATGCTATCGAAACTACATGCGCATACGTGTATATAAAGTTTTTTATTATTTTTACACATGTATTTTAGCAACGATTTTGCTTTGTCGTTACGTTATAAATTCAAAAAACATATACGCGCATTTTTTGTATTCCGAATCTAGAAGAACAGTTGTGAAAGCGAGATATTCCACATTTTCTTTTACTTTTCATTGAAAATATTGTATTCTTTTCACTTGAAAATAGTTCAATGAAAACAAAATCTTTCTGCATAAAATAATTTGATTTGATTTGATTTCAAGTCAAATAGAAGTTTCAACATTGAAACTTTATAGTTAAGAATATTTCAATGTCAATTGATGTTGATAATTTAATCTTTTTTAAATAATGAAAAATGGGCCTTGCCAAAGGTTATTCTTATGTGAAAACAATAATTCTAATTCATTTATTTGAAAAAAAAAATTATAATAATAACACTGTTGTTGTTGTTCTTAAAATCTCTGTACTTTTTATATACGAGTACTTAAATAATTTTGCAACTTTCAAATAAATTTATTTTTTTAAGGCCTTAATTTTTTTAATTTCACATCAAAAAAATAGGATAAAGTCAATAGGATGATAACGATATATTATCTCTTACTTTATACAGTAAGCTGTTTCTCAAAATTAGAAAAAAAAACAATATCCATTAATTAACCTTTACTCTAATTTCGCTCACATTCAACCTCACTGATCACACCTTGAGCTCTTTCTCAATTAATAGCTTTCTCTACCGTATTTTTATAATTTGCGTTTTGCTGTAGGCAAACATAAACCGCAAATGAATGTTTTTATTTTTTCATAATTTTATCAATCCACATCAAATGCTAATCTTCCGCTTTAGGGCTTTGTGAGATTAATCTATTAAGATGTACTTTTATGGCCATAAAACAAAAGTGCAATTAATCTTACACTCATATAAAGAGTTTTTAAATAAAGCCTGAATTATGCTGGCACTCCTTTGGTCACGTTATATTGGTGGCGTCTATTAAATTGTTTACATTTATTCTTTTAATACTTGTAATAAAAATTTGCCAAAGGAAAAATAAGTTAAAAGAAAATATCATACAAGTTACAGACTTTCAAGATTGGATCATCAACATCGGTACATCAAAAAAGATAGTAAAAACGATCGGCCAAGATAATCATGTATTCCATTCTTTAACTTTAGGATGCAGGCAATCAAGATCCAACTTAATAAAGGCATTAAGTAATAATAATGACCATAAATATCTACGTTTGCTCCAATTTTGGCCGAAATATCTTCTTTAAAAAATAGCAAAACTGCTTTAATATAGAATATGGCTACCCCGCCCCTATTTTGTATAGACATGGAAGCAACGTTATTGTTCGTTCGACCTTCTACGTAAGCAACGTTCGTGAGACCTACCCTTGTCAAATCCAATGGCTACCATTAGAGATCAAAATTTATGTGTTAAAGGCCACCATGCTTCATGGTGGTCACATCAAGTTTCTCTACCGACATTTTCCTAAACCAGTAGCATACGAGGTCTGTTCAATAGAAAAGATGAATTTTAATTTTTCTCAAAAATATTTATTCATCAATTTCTATTTTGTCCCCTTCAAAGTATTCCCCTTAAATATAATACACTTGTTCCAGGGTTTTTTTTTCAATCCTCCAAACAGTTGTCATATATGGCCTTGAGCTCCCTCAGAAATTCGGCTTTTATCTCCTCAATCATCGCAAAACGCCGTCCTTTCTTGGGTCTCTTCAATTTTGGGAATAGAAAAAAGTCGCAGGGAGTCAAATCTAGGGAATACGATGGCTAAGGCATGATTACGGTATTCTTTTCGGCCAAAACGGTGAAAAAGCCATGAATTGTTTTTCCACAATTCTGGAATTTTTTTGTATTGGTTCTCGCAAGCGGCGCATACCATCAATATAATACTTCTTATTAACCGTACGACCATGTAGCAAGAACTACCCCACGGTAATCGAAAAAAATAGTGAGCAAACCTTGACATTTAATCGAACTTGGAGTGCTTTCTTGTCTTGGCTCTTCTTGTCTCTTCCATTAGAACGATTGGACTTTGGTTTCTACGGCATAACCATCTACCAATGATTCGCCACCAGCTATGACCCTTTTAAGCAAATCTGGATTGTCGTTGACCTCATTCAATACTTCCCGAGCGATTCCCATGCGACGGTTCTTTTGGTCAAAATTTAGCAATTTTGGAACAATATTCGCTGCCGCACGCTTTCTGCCCAAACTTTGCGAAATAATTGTATGGAATGAGCCAACCGATATTCTATTTTTGAAACAAAATTTGATGCAAATTCTTTGATCCATTTTTTTCCACAGCAGGAAATCGCCGAATAAGCAAAAGACGTCTAATTGTTGTTTAAGACAAGTGTGTCAACATAAAAAAAAATAAAATCGCTAATCGAATGCACGTAGCCTGAGAAATTTCAAAATTCACCTTTTCTATTGAACAGACCTCGTATACAATGCCAACCAATTCCACATATGGCTCCAGAGATCAAGCGAAATCAAATTTATTGAATAGCAACAGCTGCTAGAAAGACCTGCTTCAAGCGAATCAAGATTGTACCATCATGACACTGTAAATGTTGCACTTATAAATCTAATTACATACTAGTTACCGCTTGGAGGCAATAAATTTATTTGCAGCTCCACGAATTCAATTTTTTGTCTAATTTGTTTCATATGGTCTTCTTTATTTATCTTTAAATTATGGGCTACGAAAAATTAAAATTTTTTACTGCGGCATAGTTGGCGGAACCAAAATTTCTTTTTAACCCTACCGTCAGTCATAAATCAATTCGCTTTGCAATAGCTCTCAACATCAAACCATTGTAAAAAATTATGTCAAAACCATCGTGAACTTGTGTAAATGACATGCAACCAACCTGATGATTATCAGTAGGATGTATCGAAAACAACAATAAAATACAATAAAAAGTTAATTAAGTGACATCGTAGTGAAATATAAAAAAAAAAATGCAAAAGTTCACTCCCGTGATAAAATGCAAAACTCCAAAATAAAAATTCATTCAGACTTTGGTTATAAAATAATAAAAAATTCAAAAGGAAAAGGTATTGACACTGAACAAAAATTTGACTCAAAAGCTTCTGGTTTACCTATGAAAAAGGTACTTTAAAAGCGAAGAAAAAAATCAAAAAGCTGGATGATGAATGAAGCCTTATGAACCTATTTTTTAAACAATGGCTTTTTGAATAATTTTTTAAAACGATATTTAAATTGAGAAAATATTCAAATGCCCTCTACAACACAATTAGTTTACCATAGTCAAAATATAATCTCTCTTATTCCAATTGTCGTCATCGTCGCCACATTAAGTCGACATTAAAAAAAATTTAAGTTCTATGCTCGATGTGAGCAACAATTGAATGTTAATGATGACCACTTGCCATTTTTTAAGCCTTAGGAATAGTAACAGCTTATAAATAATATATAATTGATATCGACATTGATCCTACAGTTGCCGAAATATTGGTGTTGACTTCGTGTGACGTCGACAACGACAAATAGAATAATGGACAGTAATATTAAATTTAAATATTAAATTAGAAACTTTCAAACTTTGGTACAGTTGATAGTGTTAAAAATATATCTGCCGAATTGGCTGTCATTTATCCAGTCTGTTTTGTCAAATCACCATGAACGGATGCAGCGTTCAACAAACACGTACAAATGATAAATGGCTATTCTGTTCGGTTAGCGTTCCGCGGGCTCCACCCATTCAGGGATAAGGCCCACTTCTAGATGAACAAGCAAATTTGTTCAATTTGCGACAATCCAAGAATCCACAACAAATTCAAGAGCATCCAATACATCCCGAATAGATGAAATATATCACTTTTAGAGCTTTGTTGATTTGACTTGTTTAATGCATATTTTCAAAACAATGTAAATGCCGTTCCTAAGGAAAGACTGATCTGTTATTCAATTATTGAATGTTCCATCACTCGCTGTACAGCAATGGTCCAAACCCCTTCAGAGGAACTAAAAATACAACTCCAAACTGGTAGTTTAGCACTCTACCAACAAATACACCCTCCTCCTGAATTCATATGTTTTGTGTAAAGAAAATAAACTTTGGTTACAATTTTTAATATTTTATTAACTCTTTCAGCAGCACGAAATCCACGAGCTTCACAGCTTGAAAAGTTTAAATAAAACAAAAATATTTTATATGTCTATTCATTTGGCCATATTGAAAAGATAATTTTATGCCATTAAAATTTTAATATGATTTCAACCTCGTCTAGCACGTATGTAAGTGGAACATACTTTTGGCAGCAAATGTTGCCATGTTACATCGCCAAACGCCTATTGCGTTCAATTATCTTCAGTTCATCGTCGTAGACAAGTGACATGATATATTTCGAAAGAAAATAATTTAATGCAGTTACATCGAATGATTCTGGTAGCCAATTAAGAGGACTATTATGTGAAAATATTTGCTCATCAAATATTTCTTTAAATTACAACAATTTGCAAACCCTGCTTTGACGTGAGCGTATTCATTATAAAATGGCAAACCAAACAACTGTCACCTGTCAAATCTGTTCAGAGTTGAAGAGAAAAGTATTTTACTTATTTTTTTTTTTTCATTCACATTTTTGCGATAAGGGCTTTTTATATTGAGTAAACGGCTAACTTTCAGACAAAAAAATATTTTCTGCAATGGAGAATTATTGCAATTCATTTGGGTTTCATTTCCTCAACAATTCCTGAACTTATTATATTTAAAACTATTAAAAATTAAAAAACAAAACATTCACAAAATATATGGCTCACGAGAGCAACAAAGACCCGTATTTTCAACGCATGTGTCAAGTCGACGCTTTTATACGGAAGTGAAGAAACATGGCTGGTCAGTAAATCGATTAGACAGCGGCTACAAGCTTTTATAAATAAAAGCCTTTGCATTATAT
The DNA here is from genome assembly GCA_963681545.1 of Germaria angustata. Lineage (NCBI taxonomy): Eukaryota > Metazoa > Arthropoda > Insecta > Diptera > Tachinidae > Germaria > Germaria angustata. The sequence goes on along the minus strand of OY812998.1, from coordinate 53,368,226 downwards.
GCGGCATATACTGGCCGAAAACTTCTGGAGTTTGGTCAAAAAAGAGCCCATTCACATACAGATAAAACGCAGAAAGTGGAAATGAATAGGAAACACCCTAAGAAACCCAGTAGATATTATAAACAAGATGGAGCTGGAATGGAACCGACATGGAAGTAGACAAAGAGGAAGACCCAAAAAATACCTGGCGTAGGTCTGTAAGGAAAGAAGTACCTGACATCAATAAATCATGGGACGAGGCATAAGTAATTGCGAAAAACAGATTAAGCTGGAAATATCTTGTTGAAGCCCTATGTACCCTAGAGGAATAAATAAAGGACACATTCGCTAAATATATTAAATCAGGAAAATTCATTGCTTAAGTTTCTAAAAACTATTTTATAAAATGTTGCCATACTCGTACCACAAAAATCGTTGCATTTATTTCGTTTTTCTTCTCAATAAGTAGAAAATTTTCATTGACTGATGTTATTTTTGCACAATCATACGCTAAATAATTCAAAAGTTGATTTTATCTTTTTGCCTCTTGTAATTTTCTTCATCAGTTATTTTGCGAATTAACATCTAAAAATGTACATCACGTTGAATCTGTTACGTAATTTCTCAATTTGCTTTCATCGTCCATATTGTAAAATTTCAAGTTTTATTTTTTAATTCATCTTGTCACAAGCAGTTTTTATTCACACTCTCCCTTTAATTTGTACAACCAACCAGTCTAGACCAAACCCAACTTTTACAACATTTTAAAATGGGTCATCACTATCTTAAAAATTAAAAAACCCAAAACAACAAGATGAATAAAGAAGATATTTATACATTTTTATAAAAAAAACTAAAATGTTACGAAATTAATAAAAATATGTGCAGGAAAAATGATTTAAGATTTTTTTACTACTTAATCATTTAAATTTATATACGTTTCTCTTCAGACTAGTCAAACTGGAAAGGATTCATCATCCATGAGAAGATAATATTCATATAAATACACTAAAACTAAAAGGTACGGTCAGACGAGGCTAATACTCCATATGAACTATGGGGCAGCAGTCAAGATTATATTTAAATAAAAATATATTTTTATTTGCCCATGTTCCTATTTATAAAGGCTCTAGACTCACTATTTACTTTTTACAACGAAATATATGCTTTCAAATCACATATAAAGATTGTTGGGAATGATCCAAATGGGTACGCACTACATCTGAATTGCAATCTATGCACTTTGTCGACTAATTTGGAAGTTTTATACACTGTCCAACGTCTCTAAAATTTTTTATCCCTTCCAAGAAATACAATTTGTCAAGGTCATCAAAATAGTCATTTGTTTGTGAAGCGATTTCATCGTGGTTGAAGTCAAATCTCTTACTTCCGAGCCATTTTCTCAGGTTTGGAAGCAAGAAATAGTCACTTAAGGCTGAATCCGGAGAATAGGGTGGATGAGGGAGCAATTCGTAACCTACTTCATGGAACTTTGTCTTAGAAACTGCATAAGTGTGGATCCTTGCCTTGTCCTGGTGGAACAATGGGGTTGGTTTTTTTTCAAATCCTCATTCAGTCGACCTAATAAGTTGGCATAATATTCGACTTTGACTGTTTTACCATTTTGAGGGTAGTCATTGTGGATGATACCGCTTACAATCCAAAGATTGGTCGCCACTTTATTGGCTAACAAACCAACAAACTACAGGATTAGACTTTTTTGTCTATAAAAATAGGATTTTCTATATTTAATTTTCGTTCAATTTTGTTCTTAAGTGAAAACTTTATAAAAAATTAATAAATATTGACGTTAAATAAACACTAAATATTCCAAAATTAAGGAATTTTTTTTAATTATATTTTTATGAAAGATCAGTGACATTTACATATCATTGCAACCTTTAATTGTAGGTTGTAAATCGCGTGAATGGTATAAAGAATACAGAATTATTATTCTATATTTATATAAAATTTGACATCAATCAATCAATTTGATCCTGTTGTTAACTTAAAAAAAACATTTCTTTGCCAGGGTATCGATAACATTTAAAACTTGTTCCTCATTTTTGTGGCAATTTTTTTTTCCAATTATAAAAACGCCATTAGATGTTAAAAATTAGAAGTTAGAGCAGTTAACACTTACACTTACAGGTCCAATATTTAATTTGGAAGTTAAATCATTAGATGGTCCAAAATAATAACAATGTTTATCTTGCGTCAAATATGTATCCCAAGTAAAGGCATCTTCACATTTTAATTGGGAACGATTTTCAGTGTTCTCGAGAACACTGAAGATGGCACAAAGCCGAAACCGGTCTGTTCATAAACCAAATTTGACGTGGGATGACGGAAAATCGTTCCAAATTCAAACAAACCCCGTCGGAAGAATATCACAAGCATCTTCACATATTTACATATGGACATACATTTTGTAAAAAATATATTATTATTTACACAAAAAATTTTTTGCAAAAACATTTGTTGCTTCAATGCAACTTAATGCAAGAGATTGTCATAAAGGAAGTTGCCTGTGGATTTTTTTGGCAGAAATGATGATGATCTTAACAAAAAAAAAACTATTTTTTACATCATTGGATTTTCCACATTTTGTTTATTTATTAAAACTTATATAATATACATACGACTATATACAAGCATATAAACATTTTCTTATTTAAAAAAGCTGGTTATTAAATGTGGAAATCAAAATTAAAAGGTTTCCATAATATACATATATGTACATATATTGTGCAAATGTATTTGTGCATACACATATATAGTCACCTAAAATGCAAAAGGGTGTAACAACTATTTTTTATAATCTTGCAGAAAGAATAAAAACTTCAATAACAAGAAAACAACTGGCGCAAATGATGAGACATACAAATTTGCATTTATTGCTACATAAATTATAAATGTTTTTATTTGATTTTGTAAAAACGCCTCTTTATGTTTTCAATGAAATTTGGGATCTAATGCATTCGCTATCGATACCGCTTGTGCTGTCATATCGAATGATAGTTCGATAGGTGTCGAGTGAACTATCGTATACGATATATTTCGCATGATAGTTATTAAAAATGTGTAATAGATTTCTAACATATTCGTACATATGTTTAATGACAACAAATAACAATGAGAAAATTAAACAAAATTTGTCTCAAATAATATTTCAGTTTAAAAGAGATCAAACGAAAAGTAGAAAAATAAAAAAATTATGAATCCTGTAATATTAATTTATTTAGTCTCATCAGACTCCCAGGAAGAAAACGTATGACACTGCTTTAAAAAAGAGATTATATGTGGAAGTGGTGCTTTTTTCATTGCTGCTGACCGTGTAAGGTAAATACAATTACGAGGTCTGTTCAATAGAAAAGATGAATTTTAATTTTTCTCAAAAACTATTTATTTATTCATCAATTTCTATTATTCCCCTTCAAAGTATTCCCCCTTAAATATAATACACTTGTGCCAGCGTTTTTTTCCAATCCTCGAAGCAATTTTTTGGTGTGGCCTTGAGCCCTCTCAGCAATTCTGTTTTCATTCCTTTAATAATCGCAAAACGCCGTCATTTCGTGGGTCTCTTCAATTTTGGGAACAGGAAATTCACAGGCCAAATCTGGTGAATACGATGGCTGAGGCATGATTAAGGTATTCTTTTTGGCCAAAAAATTACGAACAAGCAATGACGAGTGAGCAGATGTATTATTGTGATGCAAAAACGATGAATTGTTTTACCACAATTCCGTACGTTTTTTTTTTTTGTATTGCTTCTCGCAATCGGTGCATAACTTTAAGATAAAACTCCTTACTAACTGTACGACCATGTGGCAAGAACTCAGAATGCACTATGCGACGGGAATCAAAAAAAAACATTGAACGAAATCTTGACATTTGATCGACATTGTGTGTGCTTTTTTGGTCTTGGATGTCCTTGGCTCTTCCATTGAAACGATTGGACTTTGGTGTTGATTTCATAACCATATACCCATAATTTGTCGTTAACGTCATTCAATATTTCCTAAGCGATTCTCATGCAATTTTAGAACGAGGTTCGCAGCCAAACACTTCATGCCCAAAATTTGCGAAAGAATCGTATGGCTTGAGCCACCCGATATGCCCACATCTTCTACAACTTCTCTAATAGTGATTCGAAGATTCTCCATAACAATTATCCTAACTTTCCCTACATTTTTATCGGTTTTTGATGTGATGGAGCTTCCAGGACGAGCGTCGTCATTCACATCTTCTCGACTTTCTTTGAAAGGCTTGTACCACTTGTAAACATTTTTCTGATTAAGAGTACAATAACCATATATCACTCTCAACATTTCAAGTGCTTTAGAGCACTTAATTTGATGCAAATTCTTTGATCCGTTTTTTACCACGACAGAAAATCGCCCAACAAGCAAAACACGTCTAACTGTTATACCTCTCACAAACAAATTAAACCAAACACAAACAAACTTAACTAAGAAAATATGTCCGAAACAAGTGTGAAAACATAAAAGGAAAAAAATCGCTAATCGAATGCATGTAGCCTGAGAAATTTCAAAATGCAGCTTCTCTATATTGAACAGACCTCGTAGACTTACAAAGCAAGAATTCAATTATGTTCTTTGTCAACTAAAATGTATTGGACACATTTCACACAGCAAAGTTGCAATTAGCAGTCACACTTTTCTTGCTTTTCGCCAGGAAATTTGAAATGATTATTTCGTCAGGTTGGGGTGAAGTACAGTGAAATGAGGACAAAACTTTGACAAAAGACTTTCTTGGCGCACACAAGTAGTAAGTTAGTTTTTCTGTCTGCGATAGATACTGACGTATCGAGTGAAACCGCGGAAGATGTAGTTGGGTTGATTAGTCGATGTCGATATTTAATGCCATGATGTAAAAATAAAAAATTTCGTTGTATTAATTTGGTCGATATCGTATGCGGTGATAAGGACTTTGTGCTTTTAATGGTGTTCACCATCAATATCGATCAATGATGTGATACTGAACTGGATGGTTGTGATATTGAACTTAATTATCATTATTTAAATTATGCATTTAGCCGTCTCGCGCCGTAAATTTTTATATTTCTTTTAACAATGTGAAGCAGAAGATATATAGTACAAAAAAAAAATAATAAAATAATTTTGTAATTGTTGCTGTAATTTACAAACAAAAATCTTATGAAGACGTCCAAAAGTCATCATTTTTAGTAAAAGATGCAATAAATTATTTTATTTATTTGGATCTAATAAAAAAATTCACCACTACATATATGCCAGCCATTGTGAACTCAAATTCAATAAATAATTTTTTTTTTAATTTTTAATCATATTACATATTTATTCAAAAATTTTTTAAATGTAAAACTAATAATTTATTCCTTTAGTAAAACAAAGCCATTGCATATTTATTTATGATCATCATGCAGAAATTTCTTCTATAAAATATTTCACAATTTATTGTGAATATTTGACAGAAAATTACAACGAAAATTTTATATAAATATTCAAATAAAATACTACTGTGAGGAAAGAAATATTAAAAAAAAATACATATCTACATATAGATTTGAGGGAACTAATTTTCCGATTACAAAGAAACAACCCACAGCATAAATAAACCTCCAAAGTTTTTTTCTTTTAATATTCAACCTTTTTTCCGTTGAATTCAATGGTGGCTGTACATACACAAGTACTTAAATGCAATGTCAATGGCATTACATGACAGCGAAAATTGAAGTTTCACTTAAAACACACACAGACAGTCACCCGCCTTGTAGGCACTTAAAACATTGTAACTTTAAAGTTATTGATGGAAAAAAAAAATAAAAATGACTAGGATGATAAAAAAAAACAGAGGAAAAATGTCAGTTCCATCAACAAAAATATTTGAGAAAAAAATGGGGAAAAAATTTAGCTCGTAAAAATCGGCTTCTACGTTTTATAGCTGCGGCTTTATTTTCTTTATAAACTTTAAACTGTGAAAAAGAAGCGATTTTTGAACACGAGATGGGGCTTTTTGTCTCTTTCTTCAGTTTGATTAATGTTTAATTTTTTCGTTTTTTTCAATTTTTGTTTGTTTTTGTTATTTTTATTTTTTATTTTTTATTTTTATTTTTTTTTTTTTTTTTTGTTATGATGATAATGTTGATGTCGCTTTGGGTTTTGTTGTGGTTTTAGTTGTTATGATGTAAAACTGTTGGCTATTATTATAAAATTTTTGTTGGCAATTTATATTACGATGGATTATTTGGTAGGTAATGTTTCATTCGCCATGTAGCTCGTGGTAATAATTCGCATCTTAAAAGCCAAAATCTTTAGGCCATAACAAAAAGGGAAATGTTTACTTTTTTGTCTTTTCTTATTTTTTATTTTTATTTTGCGAATGAAGAATTTTTCTTCTTTTGTTTTTTGATTTTAAAAAGTATTAGTGTTGAAATTTAATAATAAAAGCAAATCATAAGACTTAAGCAACAAACTTTTTTATTAGAAGAAAAACAAAAGACTTAAGAAACAAACCCCTTTTTCCTTTATAGACTTTTTGTGCTTCCGTGTAGTTTAAACGATTAACATAGTTTAATTGCTTGGCACTGGGTGACAACATGGTATTATCCAGCAGCTGGCTTTGCTTTCTAATCAGTACAATATGAACGAAAGCATTCATATCGTTTTGTTTTATTTTAATTAAATTAAAATAATTTGAAGTTATGTTTAATTATAAAGACCACTTCCTATTCGTTTAACAGCAGAATAAATTGTCGAACTAAAACTGGCGCATACAAATTATCCGAGCCCTTCAAAATAACTTAAATATGCAAATCGAACAATCCAACTTTATTTATAATTATATTTCTTTGGATACTTAATAAAAATAAATTTATTTTAAAAAGCTACATCGCTTATATAAAACTTTTTTAAGAAATACCGCAAAAAATAACAAATTTATTACTTTTTTTTAAATATAACCATACAGATTATATCATTTTATAACCACAATAGCGTTGTTGATAGATGGAGATGGCGTGAGAAAAAATGACTTCAGCCTACTTCGACTATAGCGGATGAAAATAAAATGTGATAAGGGCAAAAATCATATAAGAAAAAAAGTGAAACAGATACCGAAAATACTCAAGTTCTACCTTTTATAAATTTTATTTATTTTCAAAATTTTGCCAACATCTTCAGAAAACTGCGTTTTTAGTACAAAAATATTATTCGTATGACAATTCCGAACTGATCTAGAGCTTGAATATTTCATATATGTACATTAAGGCCAAGTTAAATTGATATTTATTGCAACAAGTACCTCACAAAGCTTAACATGTCGTCCATACCATGTCCAACTATCGAGTGTGAAAAATTAATGTTGGTATTGCATTGTATACTACAAGCCTGGTTGCAATATATTGAATGCTTCAGCCTAAGAAAAGTACGGGAAATATCTTTGATTGAGTCGAAAAAGATTTCATTTTAAATTACACCTTGTGAAAGTATCGAAGATGCTCTTTTGCACTGAGTATTATTTGAAAAAAAAAAAAAAAAAAAAAAAAAAATCTGTTGAAATAAAAAAATTTGCCCCTCTATACATTTGAAGGGTGTGGACAAATTATCAAATCAGCTGGGAACAAGCCTAATCTTTATTCTTTTTTAACAAGTAGCACAGCACTTAAAGTAGATTTTTATATGAATTAAATTATCATTTCATGAACTGCATTATAATTTGAAATTGGCTTGCAATCCATAATCGACCCATTAATTTATTTTTCTTGACGTCTATATCCTTTTTTTGGCTTTCTGGAGAGGGCTTTAATCTATTTTTTAAAATCATATTCAAAATGATAATGCACCCACAAAATGTACTGTTGCCGTACAGCGACAATATCAGAATGTAGAAAATATTTTTTGAAGACATCCAATGACGTACAGCTTTTAACAATTACAACCAACAACCAAACAATATCAGGACAAAAAATTAATGGGCCTGCTGCAGCATAGAAGAAAAAACTTCTATTCAATGAACTCCTATCCTCCTGACAAAATTTAGTCACAATGCAGTATTATATGAACCAGTAACAAAATCTTCCTTTCTCTCCTCAGTCATACAAAAGTACGACGAATTCGAAACATTTACAATGATTTCAGCATGGCCTTGTCATTGCGGGATGCTCCCTTTTTTGATTGCTATTCACCGATTTGGAAGCTGCCTTCATTATGAGGAAAAAAGTAAATTGTTCATGTTTTTTTTCTGTTGCAAAAAGTATAATTTTGCATGGTTATTTATCACTGGGCATAAACTTTACATCTGGAAGATACCAATATTCATCTCTTTTATTTATGTGAAAAAATGTTATCACTTTTCATGTAAATTCAAAGAAATAATTATTTTTTATTAAAAAAAAGAGAGTATTTTTCACACATTTATAGAAGTAATTTATATTTTTTCAACCTAAAAAGTTTACGAAATATACAAAAGGATATTTGGAAGCAATGAAAATGTTGTTCCTGGAGAATTACTTGCATTTGATGACACTGAAATGAAAATCACTTAAGCTCCAGTTTAGGATCATGAGGCATCCCTTCTTCTCTAAAGGTCATATGTATGCCATCGAAACCCAATCTTTGAAATGGTAATAAAAAAATCTATTAAAAAATTTATTTTTTTTATTGTTTTCATTCGTTTAAAATAAAAATTTCAAAACAAATTTATTTTTAGTAAAACAGCAACAAAAACAAACCACCAAGCCCAGTTTTGGTTGCATAAATTGTTACACTCGATAAGTGTATAATTTTATAAGATTACAAAAATAATACATACAAATTCGTTTATCAATTTAACGAGTTAAAAACTCACCAAATAAAATACCAGACAATAAAATCAAACTGTCGTCTGATTTACTACAATAGTTAACCACAGTTTGTCTATAAACCTGACCGACTTCTTTAACAAACTAGTGGCCCGTGCCACAAGTATGTGACTGCATTGTTCTTATCTAGGCCTTTCACAGCATTAATAGTCAAACACATGATTTTTTGTTGCACTCCCATTAAAATAATGATCACTTAAAGAAATGATCATATAATTTGATTAAAACAGCCATAAAAGAGTATTTAAAGATTATGACAAAAGTACGAAGTCCCCATGAGAAGCAACCAATTATTCCAATTCAGAAGATACAAAGAAAAACTATTAATTTCAATTTGAAAAACTATTAATCGCAATAATGTATTCATACACTTTATGTCTTGATAAAAATAAAGGCCAATAATCGATATGCAAAATATATATTTCTTTTTAACTATAACTTTGAAAATATATTTTTCAAAAATGGTTTATATAAATCATGAAGTGGGTCTGTCTACATGGTCAAGTTTAATTTAAATGCAACTAAGAAAAAGGTTTTTTTTCTGTTGCTCATTTCCATAAAAAAACCATATAAATGATTTAAAAAAAATTAAAGCTTAAATCTATATTCAAAGAATAAGCTGATCTTCATTTTCATTAATATTCATTCGAAAATTATACATATACAAAAATCATACAGTCATAGATTTGAATAAAGTGTGAAATTTCACAATAATATTAAATCATTTGAATATAAGGCCTGTAGACTAGGCCCACTTATGTTTATATCAGAGTGAAAGTATATAAATTTTTAATAAAACACAATAAATAAAAACATAAAATTTTGAAATACTAATTTTTCAAATGATTTTTTTAGGACGATACTCATAAATCCAATACGTTTCAATAACACGAGCAGATATTGTTAAATGAAAGTTTAGTTTCACATTTTTTCTAATGGCTTTCAAAGGGCGTTAAATTGCATAGAGTTGCATAAAAATATATTCTAATCAAACACAAATTGTTTGTTATGCTGTTCGTACAACAGCATTCTAGGCATTCTATTTTGATTATAAATTTTGTAATTCTAATAAACGACTGAATTCTCATATTGTATGTGTTAGTTTTTATATAAACATATGGTTGTTCGAAACTTCTACATTCGATTGAAATTTACTCATGATTTGATTGGTTGACCGCTGTGACACATGAGTATTATTTTTTTTATTCCCTTCGTAATTTTCATGTACCTGTAAACATTATATTTAAGAGACAATATACTAATACACGTGGTCTGCTCAAAGGAAAAAGTGAATTTTGAAATTTCTCTGGCTACGTGCATTCGGTTATCTATGCTTCATGCCCAAAATATGCGAAAAAATTTTGACAAAAGAGCCAAACTATATGCCGACATCCGCTGCAACTTCTCTAATAAGGATTCGACGGTTCTCATAACAATTTTCCTCACTTTCTCAACATTTTCATCGGTATTCGATGTGATGGAGCTTCCAGAACGACCGTCGTCATTCACATCTTTTCGACTTTCTCTGAAAAGCTTGTAACACTTGTAAACATTTTTCTGACTAAGAGTACAATAACCATAGGTCACTCTCAACATTTCAAGTGCTTTAGAGCACTTATCAAATTCTTTGATCCGTTTTTTTTCCACGACAGAAAATCGCCGAACAAGCGATTTTCTAACTGTTATGCCTCTCACAAACAAATTAAACAAAACACAAACAAACTCAACTAAGAAAATATGTTCGAAACAAGTGTGAAAACATAAAAAGAAAAAAATCGCTAATCGAATACACGTAGCTAGAGAAATTTCAAAATTCACCTTTTCTTTTGAACAGACCACGTATATATGTATATACATAAGTCGTAAATTACAGCTCCTAGGCGGAGCAGAGAGCGGGAACGAACTTAGTCCACTACTGTCTGTCTTGAGCAAGTTGTTTAATTTGCTACCATGTTCTGTGCTTGCGTTCTACGTGAACAGATCTTAACCATGTACTGTCAGGTCTACCTTAACGTCACGAGCACTGGGGGTTCCACTCAAAAGTTCCACTGCGAAACGACATAGCGAGAATGGGTTTTGAGTGGACATACGAGTATATACTGAAAGAAAAATCATTCATTGAGAAAATGAAACGATTTCATTGAATGTTCTTCATTATATACATGATAGTTTTCATTAACATAATGAAAATTTTCAATTCTTTAAGTTTTTCAATAGTTCATTGCTTTAATGAATTTTCCTTTTTAAAAAATTGTAGAAATATATAATCAGGTAATATGATTTTTTGTACTATTTCTATACAATTGATCAAAAATATAAGTAACAAGTATTGATTTATTTAATTTAAAATTATTTTTCGTTGCTTATTTTAAATCTGATTAACACAAGAAAATACAAACATGTACGCAATGTAAGTATTTCAATTATATAATTAAATATTCTTTATGTCAAACACATTTGTTTATAAATATTTTTTGAATGATTTGTATATTTTTGTTTGTTGCTAACATTAGTTAATTATGAATCAGATGGAAAAAAGTCTACATTGTATTATAACTAACTTTTATTTTATTTCACCAACAAAACAAATACAATGAAACATTCTTTATTAACCTAATGCAATGATTTATTAGTTCACTCTCAATGACAAATTTCATTGATGTAATGAAGAAATGCATTGTCCGATTGAAGGGTTGCCTTAGAGTGAACAATATCACGAAGAAGTAAAACCAATATCTTCTTTCTCGTAGCGCCTGTATATGATTTGTGGCACATTCCTCTACTTTATTTTGTATGCCCATTGCAACATAATTATTGATCAAGTATTCAAACTGCTATAGAATATAATATTCCAGGTATATAATAATAAATATTTACTTTTGATGGATTATGAGACATCCACTGAACCAATCCCATGTTTATTTTTTCTATTTCAATACCCACAAAAGCTTGGAGGCGGTAATCAATAATTTTTTTCCACTTATACTTATGTAAATATTTACATAAATGTGGAAACACATGATCTCTGTTGATTATTGCATTTGTTTAAATAATTAATCGTTTTTGTTTTGGAATAACAATTTTCTTGTCAATAGTATAACGTTTTGATTAATGAAACTTGGATCATAATCACTTGAATTGTTGTTCTCTATTACAAGTAATTGCAATATCAGTCTTTTAAGAAACTCGAAAATATTAGATTTTAGAATTTCATTATCAAGGTGGCTGGCTAAATACAATCAGCTCTGGTATGGCACATAAACTTCGATGTCCTTATTGCTAATAGGGATCCAATAATCGAAACAAATATTATGACATGATGGTGACTCTTTGGATACTCCCTAAACTGGAAAATAGTGGGTGTTTATCGAAATTTGCATCATCCTGATATCCATTTTGGGGGAGAGGGTACTTGAGTTTCGATAGAAGGTTATCAATCGAACTATGATCTTTCCATTAATAAGCGAACATTGCAATGCTGACTACCATTGCAAGTAGAGGGGATTGGGTCGGTTTCATGGAACGAGATTCGTTATTTCAGAGGATATAAGAAGGAATAGTGTAGTTTTTGAGTTGATGTAAAACTTACGTTCAATATTCATTTAATATCAGTGCATCAGGGATGGCAAAATCGCTATATTTTAAATTTTTTAGTGCTACTCGAAATATGATTAAGCTGAACGAAGTCCTAAAATGACATGTAAATTATTTTCCTCTTAATAATGTTTTCTGTTAATCTGTCATAAAACGGATACATGACAACAAGTCAAATTATCCAAATAGTATTTTTTCCATTCTTTTCCCTTTTCGATAATGTTTCTGCTACATAACAAATAATTTTTATATAATTTGTTCAAGATATTAAGTTTTTGTTATAAATTTTATCTGCTTTCAATGGCTGCCAAAAACGCACTAAATGTACTCATACATTTGCAATATTATTGTTCAATAATTAATATTGTACAATAAAATTGCGTGTATATGTATTACATATATTAGTAAGTGCCACAATGTTTAATAAAATCAAAAATCTTTTGATTTATATTGTAAAGGCAATTATATATGCAATAATATTGTATGGTCTATGGGGTACTTTTATAGATGCAGTTTTTTCAAAATTCGATAGTCTAGTGGAGTAGTATTCCATTGAAAGTTACTGCGCTGGAGATACAAAAAGTCAGATTTATCAAAATAATTTGAAAAAAAATATTCTGAATAGTAAAGGAACTAGAGCTCGATTAGTTAATTTCAATTAAATTTTTCATTTCTTCAAAATAAGAATTGTTATTTTTTCTTTCATTTGAGTGGCTTAAAAATTATTTCAATATATTGTAAAACCAAATCTGAATGTGTTACATTAATATTCTTGAAGAAAGCGCCCAAATAGGAGTTGAAGTATTGAATTAATTTCATAATAATTTTTTTTTAATTAGTTCTGGCGCTTAATAGTAAAAATTGATTAATTAAAAAATTAATCATAAATTAGTGAATAAAAATGGTAAAATTTAACCATTTTGTTCATACTGTATGGATCACTAAATCTGTGAAACAGTATTCCGGACTAAACGATTAAATATTTTAAACTTATTACATTAAAAAGGTTACAAGTTCCGAAAGGATCTTTTTTCTCATCAGAGGTCATTATTTTTTACTCACGTTAGAGCCACCTGTTCTTGTAATACATGTTAATACGGAGAAGTTATTTGGAATAGCACCAGCCCTCCTTTATTTATATTTTAAGTATCATACAATCCTGAAAAAATTACAGACTTATTACCTTTTAATTCCCAAACGCTTTAGATTCGTCCTAGTGCATTCTATTGGCTTTATTGTAAGCTTTTTTAAGATTTTTTGTTTAATTTTTATGTTATTGGTTATTTATTAGTATCATTTTGTCGGTTTTTAAATTATAAATAGTTTTTTTTGTTGCTATATTTAAATCTTTTTTGTGATTAATAACTTTTTAAAAAAATTTTTTATCTTTTGTTCCACTTCACATATTAAAACATGAATTTAAATCATAAACCACACTGATATACGAGTACTCAAATAATTGAATTGATTTGTATCAAATTTCCTTTGATTAATTTATAAATAATTTATAGTTACACAAACGATCGTCTTTACTCTTTACTAATGTCTGATTAGAAAGAGTGTAGGGTGATCAATTATTCGATGATTTTAACTTGGAATAATTCAGGCTTAAAAATGAATAAAATAATATAGAGGAACCAATTCTTACATAGCAATATAGTCTTTGACTCGTTTGAAGAAAATCTCTACATATATAAAAATTACGTGTATGTTCGCGATCGCTAAACTCAAAAACTACTGCACCAAACTTTATATACATGCTCTATGGGGCGTGAGGAGTGTTTCTGTGTAGTTTGAAATTCGTGACAGATGGCGCAATATTTACTTTCTTTGTTTTGCCCGATAGAGATTAGCGCGATAAACCTATGCTGTGTTTCGCTGAAGGCGTTGGGTCCTTAATCAGCGTGTAGTGGCCCGATACCGGTATTTGAACAATAATTGCTATCTCGATTTAGTGCACCTTTCATTCTGCTTCGAAATATCAATCCGCCATGAATTTGTAACGAAACCAGACTTGCAGTGAAAATAAAATTTGAAGGCAAAACAACGTTTGCCTGGGTCAGCTAGTTTTATATAAAATATTAGTTTAGAATAACTTTGCAGAGTATAAAGTGCATTCGCTGAAATTCATGTGAATTGGTTTTTCAAGAAACATAGATAAAGAAATTATTTGTAATTGTAACCGCCATTTGGTTTAACACACTTCCGTGAAGGTGCTTGGAAATAGGTTTATGTTGCAAAGATGACCACCACTTACGATAATTTCTGAATAAGTAATTAAATACATCTTGAAAATAAAAAATTTTCAAAATTCGTATTTTGGGGTGGAATGAATAAAGTGATACTTGCATCTAATAGTATAACGTCATATGACGGACTTATTTTATTTTATTATTATTATCTTTTTTAATCGTTATATAAGGCCATTGTTATTATTATTACTTTTTGTAATTTATTGCTTAATCTGATTATTTTAAAGCAAAAGCGAAGTGCGTCACTTCTTCAGTCGTTCACCCTGATTCACGGACTGTGTAAATAATACTGACAAATTAATATGAAACAACTAAAACAAAAATTGTGTTAAGCTAATGATTAGATTCATATTTCTTCTGTGATTGACACATTTCTTTCTTGTCAATATAAACAAATATTTGGCGCTTCAATAATCTTATTTTTTCAATGTGGGCTTTTGTTATGAAACAAGTGAATTGAATTGTTTATGTTTATTGCTTTTATTTTGGTCTTTTTTGTGTTGCATGACATTGAAGTATTTAAAAAAAAAATACTTTAAATTTGTATTTTGTTTAAACAACGTATATTTTATGATGAACATATTTTAATGTTAAATGATTTATTACCGATGGGGTGTCTTAATATATGGAAATAGGACTGTTATTTTCAAACGAAATATTCGACAGAAATAAAGAAACTTCTTTTAACGTAAATCCATTCAGCAGTAGGTGACAAAAGGGATGCCCCGTCCAGTGAAAAAGCGACGTAAAAGATGGTTTTCATTTCGCTAGAGTCTATAAATTTTATTTTCTGTGCTCTTCAAAATTAATATTTAAATAAAAAGACTTGTTTGTCTTTCTTTAAAAATTTAAACAGTTATACGTTGGGTTTTCCAGTAAAGACTATTGAATGTTTACACATGTAGTGGATTTGACAAGCCAAAATAACGTCGCACTTTAGTGTTTCGTTGTTAATAAGAAAAACGGTCATTTAAAATCGCTACTGCCAGTAAAACGTTTGAACCCCAGATAACTTTTAGAGACCAATATGGTATAAATTTGCTAAGCTTTTTTAGCAGGTTTTTGTTATTCAAATGAGCATAATTGGGACACCAGAAACTGTAAAACAAATTTTATCTAATTTTGTTTTCGATGATTTCGATGACTTTTTACGACTTCTTTTTTTTCTTATGTGAAAGTCAATCAATAATTAAATGAAGAAAACTAATGTTTTCATGTTGATTTAAAGAAATAAGTATCAGTTTGTTGTTATAAGAAAAAATATTTTTACAATCAAAATCAGATTTTCACAGGTTTGGGGAAATAGTTCAGATTAAAAAAGACAAGACAAATTTTGTCAACTTGACTCCTTAGGAATTCAAAATGATGTACTACCGATTTTTTTTAGAAGCAATGGAAATATTGTTCTTTTAAAATAACTTTTATTTCTTATTCAGTCGATAGTTAAGCTTTTATCGTTGAGCATTTGGTCGCACAGTGTGAATACACTTCAAACCATGAAGTGTAAAATTCATAATAATTATTGGCCACTTGAAAAAAGTGGCCTTGCTCTAATGGAATATTTAAATATTTTCTAATGAAAGTAAATTCAAATAGATTTTATAACTTACATAATGTTTTAATTTAATTTTGAGAAAATTCTTCTTACCTGTAAATAAAAAAGAAAAATT
The DNA here is from genome assembly GCA_963681545.1 of Germaria angustata. Classification (NCBI taxonomy): domain Eukaryota; kingdom Metazoa; phylum Arthropoda; class Insecta; order Diptera; family Tachinidae; genus Germaria; species Germaria angustata. Next base: position 53,351,868 of record OY812998.1, on the reverse strand, counting down.
AAGTGTTAAAATTTTTTCAAAATTCATAAGAAGAGTGATGATTAAATTTGTAAATGGTTTTGTCATTAAAATTTTTGAAATGATATCACCAAAAAAAAAAAGTTAACCACGCACGCTTTTGCAACAACTTAACACCGTCGCCAGCGAATTTCAAAACTTTGTTTACTATTTGCCATTAAATTGTTTAACATGTTGACATAAACAACGTCTATGGGCGTCCAATGCATTTGTAGAAGCACACAACGTCTATAGCGGTCCTCTATATACATACTTATTAATTATACTTATTAGTAATAAATAATGACTAAAATATATATCATAGTACACATCTTTTTTCATTTATAAATAATATCACAATTTTTCATATATACAATAATTTTACAGCTTAGAGAGACTTCCCCACGATGTCGTACGTTAATGTTTGCCGGAGTTTTGCAGCAAAAAACAAGTGATTAGCGTCCCTTTATGTATTTTTTCTATTTAGTCGGTAAATTCGTTAATAAATTCATAAAACTCTTTATGGAAGGGATGCAAATATCTTGTTTTTTGTTGGCAATAAAAGCGAACGAATACGTTTTGACATCTTGAGATGGGATGTTATTGGGCAAAATGGCCAAAAAGTAATGTCATAAATTAAACTGGCTGACAAATTTGTTATAAATGAAAAAAAAAATAGTTCTATTTTCATAAAAAGTTTATTTGAAAGTTTACAACTGGCGACATTAATTGGAAAAAATTATTTCGCTCAAATGGCCACATCACGAGTTGGCGCATAATTGCGCTCGGTTTTCAAGACTTTCAAGGTTCGAGGTTTGTTGTGGTAAACGGGTGATTTTAAAAACTCCCAAAGGAAGAATTCTGGTTACTTTTAGATCTGATGGTCTGGATGGCCAGTTTAAATCAAACGGGGTGATCACTCAGCTTGGATACTGGGGTCTCAAAATCTTCATCGTTGCCCGAGCTGTGTCAGTGTTGCTCCACACTGTTGAAACCAAGAATAATTGAGACCCAATGCAGCGACTTTAGGCAAAAATAAACTCGCTTGACATCTGCCTGTAGCGATCACCATTTACGGTTACGGTGCTGCCATCGGCGTCTTCAAAAAGAATAATAATAATTGCTAATCACTCTTTCACTGCAAAGAAGAGATGCAATGACTCTTCATGCATTTCATGTGGATTCTCTCCGCCCCAGAAACCCAATTTTGTTCGAGCAAATGGAACACGAGGAAATTCAGGGAATTCAGGCTGCGTTAAAAAAACAGACTAAAAATTTGTCAAATAAACTGCTCGTTCTAGAGGTGTGTTTCACCTCTTGGCTTGTTGACAACTTATTTCTATATATCTATATCGCAAATGTTAAAGCACAGTGACATTTGGCGCCATCTGCAAAAATGGCAGCCAATGGAAATTATGACATAACTTTTGGCCCCCTTGTAGGTTTAAAGATTATTATTGGAGACCTTTCGTCTTATAAACAATTATTATAAGTTGGTATTCATAAACATATAAAAACAGATTTTTAGCTACTGAACGTTTTACTTTTCTGTATGGAAATAGTTTACAATGATTACAATTTTTTATTTTATTTTATTACAATTTTTTTTGCCAAATTAGAAGAGCTCGATTTGGCTGACATTTGGTTTCAACAAGACGCTACCACACAGAACGCGAAAGAATGGCCCAATGGAGAGGCGAGTTCGGTGAACAGTTTATTTCACTTTTGGGGCTGGTCAAGTGGCCGTCGTGATCGTGCGATTTAACGCCTTTAGACTACTTTTTGTGAGGCTACGTTGAGGCTCATGCCTATAGGGACAAGCCCGCAACGTACTGGAAACCAATATTGAAGAATTTATTCGTGAAATACCGGCCGATATGTTAAAGAGAGTATGAAAAAATTACAACCAACGTATGAACCATTTGAAAATCATATTTAAACGTTGCTTTACTGGCAGCATCCTCATTTTTTTTTTTTTTTTTTGACATGAAGTGTTAAAATTAGTCAAGAAAGTAGTTATTATGATTATTTTTTTTTGTTGAGTTATTGGAGAATTATTAAGCCGTCGTAGGCTGATAGTTAGTGTACTAGAGTATGTCGCAGGTTCGACTACTGATGAAGATTCTGCAGATAAGCGAAATGGCTTCGCAGTGTCTGTTTCTTTATTTATAAAAATAATTTATCGCAATAGCACGATCTTGCCACGTACAAATATTGTAGGAAGACTACTCATTGGCAAAAAGGGTAGTTGTTGATGATAGCAGTCAGCTGGGCACAAAGCATTAACGATGTTGTTATACTAACGTTTTGCTTATATTTTTTTAGTAATTTTTGGTTATAATAACATGTGTGTGAAGATAAATTTAAATTTAAGTAGCAGAGACAAGAACCGATTTCTCTAACAGAGCTCATTTTTCGGTTAACAGAGCGCTGTTAGCCACTTAACAGTAGTGGGTAATTTCAAGAAATGTGGATAATCTAGGAACTGGGGCCGGAACCGCACAAGACAACACATGGAACAGGTGCTCCAGAGTATTCGTGTTGGACGCAAGATAAAAGGACATGCAAAAAACGTTCAAAACAATCCAAAAAAGCAATTATAAAAAAAGACATTTTCCCGGAGATATAATGGGTCTTTACGGAAAAATAGGGACTTATAGGTATATCCCACTATATAGAAATGGTACTCCAGACGGTCCTCTAAGGAGCAGATTAGGTGGTATTTCTGAAATAATTTTGAGATTTCAGAAAAATGAATTTGAAAAAAAGTCATATTTTTGAAGAATTTCTTGAGAAGATTCGTGACCATTTTGGAAAAATGGGGACTTATAGGTATATCCCACTATATAGAAATGGTGCTCCAGACGGTCCTCTAAGGAGCAGATTAGGTGGTATTTCTGAAATAATTTTGAGATTTCAGAAAAATGAATTTGAAAAAAGTCATATTTTTGAAGAATTTCTTGAGAAGATCCGTGACCATTTATGAAAAATGGGGACTTATAGGTATATCCCACTATATAGAAATGGTGCTCCAGACGGTCCTCTAAGGAGCAGATTAGGTGGTATTTCTGAAATAATTTTGAGATTTCAGAAAAATGAATTTGAAAAAAGTCATATTTTTGAAGAATTTCTTGAGAAGATTCGTGACCATTTAGGAAAAATGGGGACTTATAGGTATATCCCACTATATAGAAATGGTGCTCCAGACGGTCCTCTAAGGAGCAGATTAGGTGGTATTTCTGAAATAATTTTGAGATTTCAGAAAAATGAATTTGAAAAAAGTCATATTTTTGAAGAATTTCTTGAGAAGATTCGTGACCATTTAGGAAAAATGGGGACTTATAGGTATATCCCACTATATAGAAATGGTGCTCCATACGGTCCTCTAAGGAGCAGATTAGGTGGTATTTCTGAAATAATTTTGAGATTTCAGAAAAATGAATTTGAAAAAAGTCATATTTATTCAAATCAAGTCAAATTCATTTTTCTGAAATCTCAAGAAAAAGAAAAATGGGGACTTATAGGTATATCCCACTATATAGAAATGGTGCTCCAGACGGTCCTCTAAGGAGCAGATTAGGTGGTATTTCTGAAATAATTTTGAGATTTCAGCAAAATGAATTTGAAAAAAGTCATATTTTTTCAGAATTTCTTGAGAAGATTCGTGACCATTTAGGAAAAATGGGGACTTATAGGTATATCCCACTATATAGAAATGGTGCTCCAGACGGTCCTCTAAGGAGCAGATTAGGTGGTATTTCTGAAATAATTTTGAGATTTCAGCAAAATGAATTTGACTTGATTTAAATAAATATGACTTTTTTCAAATTCATTTTTCTGAAATCTCAAAATTATTTCAGAAATACCACCTAATCTGCTCCTTAGAGGACCGTCTGGAGCACCATTTCTATATAGTGGGATATACCTATAAGTCCCCATTTTTCCTAAATGGTCACGAATCTTCTCAAGAAATTCTTCAAAAATATGACTTTTTTCAAATTCATTTTTCTGAAATCTCAAAATTATTTCAGAAATACCACCTAATCTGCTCCTTAGAGGACCGTCTGGAGCACCATTTCTATATAGTGGGATATACCTATAAGTCCCCATTTTTCCAAAATGGTCACGAATCTTCGCAAGAAATTCTTCAAAAATATGACTTTTTTTCAAATTCATTTTTCTGAAATCTCAAAATTATTTCAGAAATACCACCTAATCTGCTCCTTAGAGGACCGTCTGGAGCACCATTTCTATATAGTGGGATATACCTATAAGTCCCCATTTTTCCAAAATGGTCACGAATCTTCTCAAGAAATTCTTCAAAAATATGACTTTTTTCAAATTCATTTTTCTGAAATCTCAAAATTATTTCAGAAATACCACCTAATCTGCTCCTTAGAGGACCGTCTGGAGCACCATTTCTATATAGTGGGATATACCTATAAGTCCCTATTTTTCCGTAAAGACCCATTATCTCTCCGGGAAAATGTCTTTTTTTATAATTGCTTTTTTGGATTGTTTTGAACGTTTTTTGCATGTCCTTTTATCTTGCGTCCAACATGAATACTCTGGAGCACCTGTTCCATGTGTTGTCTTGTACGGTTCCGGTCCCAGTTCCTAGATTATCCACATTTCTTGAAATTACCCACTACTGTTAAGTGGCTAACAGCGCTCTGTTAACCGAAAAATTAGCTCTGTTAGAGAAATCGGTTCTTGTCTCTGCTACTTAAATTTAAATTTATCTTCACACACATTATAATAACCGCATTATATATAATATTAAAAATAAATACGATGACATCTACACAATTGTAGTTTTCTTAATTTGATTGAGTATAATCCTCAGAACAGTTTAGTTATACGTTAAAACTTTACCTATATTAAAAACTAAATTTATGGTTAGGTTAGGTTAGGTTGATTGGAGGGGTGTGATAGCCCATGTCATACGACATACACTTAAGCCAGTGAAGGCTTGTTGTGCGCTCCCTTTTAATTATCAGACACAAACTACCAGAGTTCTGCTGCAGGATTCGAACCTGGCACCTTCGCACTACGTGTCTAGTACACTACCTACTATAAAAATAAATTAAAATCATTATATCGAAATTTTTTCTAAATATTAACAAAATTATCAGTATTGAAATTTATTGTTATAAAATACTTTTCCCAAATAATTGTTTAAATAATTAGGGTTCTACAAAACGTATTGTTTGTAAAGCAAACTACTTAAAATTCACTAACGAATTGGGGTAGTGACCACTGAAATGTCGGCATATGAACAACTAAAGGCACAAAAAACAATACATTTTGTAGATTTTGTAAAATTTTTATTGTTTAAAAACTTACAATAAAAATAACAATAAATTACCACCGAAACAAAAGAGAGTTGAGGACATTTAAAAACAATTTGTATTACTTTTTTCAGCAGAACTTTGGATCGAGTTTTTAGTAAACAAAATCGTTTCTTAAAATATTGTCGAAGGAAGGAGTTCATCGCCGATAGCAAATAAATGGAATTTAGAGTTCGTCGAGAAATGAGAGGGCAAACTCACTTGCTTCTAGGGCAAAAGAGTTAGGTAATATAAGCTTGGAATGCGCGAAACCTTTCGATGCAGTTAAATCCGAGCTAAAGACTTGGGCACATAGAGCCCATTTAACTCTCTGGAATAACGGAACCATGGGAATCGATACAAAAATTCTATGGGGAGATCCAGACGAGAGAAGAACGAGGGAGCTGCTAAGACTTAGCAAGCCCGAACTAAGTAGAATAATGGGAGTTGTCACAGGGCACCTTCAACTGCGGGCACATCTTAAACGCATGGGAATAGCGGGAGGAGATGAATGTAGAGCATGTGGGGAGGAAAGCAAAACATTGGAACACTATTTGTGCCAATGCCCCGCCTTCTCACAAATAAGGTCCCGATATCTTGGGAGTGACATCTTACCGATTACGGGGAATATGCTGGAAGAAATTAAGGAACTTTGTGAGTGACACGGAGTTTCTCTAGACCTTTGGGTCAATATGGTTAAACTCAAGGGAGCGCACAACAAGCCTTCACTGGCTTAGGTGTATGTCGTACGAAATGGGCTATTATACCCCTCCTATCAACCTAACCTAACCTAACCTAGAGTTCGTCGAAGGTGAAAGTGGGAACCTTTAATAAGCGTGATCGATACATAGAATTCCTTTCGAGTCATTGTAATTGTGATAGTGGGAATTGTTACTTATGGAAGTTGACATTTGAAATTCCTTTGAATCATTGTGTTTCGATTTTGTTTTTATTTCAAACAACTAAGAAATATCCACAAAATTATAAGGAACATGTTTTTCTGTTTCGTATGTCATTCTTCACGAGAAATCGGCCATCTTTCTAAATCTGTTGCGATAATTAATTAATTAAAAAAAATTAATTTAAAAAAATATTTATAGCAGTAAAAAAAGAGGTTCAAGCGTTCCTTATACTAAACAAAAATACCTAAATAGACAAAAAGTTCAGAAAACTTAAAAAAAAATTACAACCAGCAGTTTGTCTTTCTATTAACAATTAATATCATTTTTAATACATACTTATTTGTCATTTGATATTTATAAGTTTATATAATGATGTCTCAATCGGATTTTCTTGCTTTTTATTGAATTTAGTTGAATTAACCCTGAACTTTGTGTGATACATTTGCTGAAAACTTTTGTGAATTAATTGAAATATTTTTTCCTTCTTTTTTCTGTAACATAGAAAACACAAAAGATTTATGCATAAATCAAACAAAAGACTATATAAGAAACAAAAGAATCATTAATATTATCATCAATATTTGCAAGGTTTTCTTCATTCTTTAATATATATTTTATTTCTTTATTAGGAACAATTGTATCAAATGACTAGAAAAAAAGATCAAAGCACGCACCTTGACCGTAGATTTTGAAACTTTTTTTGTTTAGAAAAAATATATATTTACATAAAATATATGTATGTATAAAGCAATATTTAAATAAAAACTGTTTATTTGAAACAGATTTTAAGATCAAGGAAAAAAACTTACAACAAACCTTAACAATGCAAAATTGCAAAAACAATTGTTATATAAAAACTTCCTAATTTTGAACTACTTTGAGTTTATATTTTTGAAAAAAATAATTTCTTGTTTCAAATAACTATTAAAAACACAGATATTCAATTTGCACCCTAAATTACAGCTAAAGATCATGACTATAAATGAAAGTTTATTATTTTTGTCATGCAATGGAAAAGATTAATAAATTATACAAATGAATTGAAATCTAGGATAATATTCATATATATAAACAAAAAGATACTCAATATTGAAATTTATCAATATTGTACCCAAAATCAAACAACAACAAAATAATAACATTTGAATAATTAACTTTTCAAATTTATTTATTGTGATTTTAGCTGTTCATATGCCGACATCTCATTGGTCGCTAATCCATTGCTCATCAGTGGACTTTAAGCATTTTGAAACCATTCAACCTCGTTTATTCCATACGAATCAAATAGAATATGAGAATCCTCTCTAGCGTAAATGAATATTGCAAAATACATAATCATAGTAGGATTAAAATGCTTTTATACAAACAACGCAAAAAATAATTTATAAGTGGTAGAAAATTTATTTTATTACATAAATTACAAAAATATTAGTGCCTCAGGGCCAGTAGGCATTATTACGTGCAACATGTTTACAATTAAACACCCTTTGGTTGCCAATTGTATTTATGAAGCAAAAACGATAAAAACTTTTATTTTAAATACTTAATACTTAATATTGAAAATTTATTATTTCGGGATAGGATATTCTCCCCAACTAATGGTTAAAACAATTAGAGTTTTTTAAAAATGTTTTTTGCTGTTGTGGCTTTAGCTGTTCATATACCGACATTTCTCATTGGGCGCTAAACCAAATCGTCAGTGAACTTGAACCACTTTGAAAACATATGAACAGCTAAAGCCACAGCACACAAAACATTTTTTAAATACTGAATATTGAAATTTATAGGAATTGTAAAAAACCCACATTTGTATAATTAACTTTTAAATGTGTTTGTTGTGGCTTAACTGTTCATATGCCAACATTTCATTGGTTGACCCCAAACGCAATCGTATATTTGGCGTTGTTCAACCGCAATATGTACGAGTTTTTGCACCGTTTCGTAACGGCAGACGAAACGTATATACACTGCAATATATTAGAGAGCAATCGTCAAAGAAAACAGTGGGTTTCTCGGAGTAAATCGGCGCTAAAGAAAGCTAAAGGGGATTTGTTAGCCAATAAAGTAATGGTGACGCCGTTTTTTGGGATGCACGGTGTATAATCTACATTGACTACCTTCAAAAGTGTAAAACCATAAATAGGGAGTGTTATGCCAACTTGTGAAGTCCCTTTAATGAGGATTTAATTTAAAAAAAACGACCGCATTTGGCCAAGAAAAAAGTTTTATTTTCTACCAGGACGATGTAATGTGCAGTTTTCTTGGCACAATTTTATTAATTAAACTACGAATTTCCACCTTATCTATCCTATTCTCTGAATTCACCTCGACGTACTATTTCTTGCATCCTAAACTGAAGAAACGGCTCGGCGGAAAGAGATCTGACTCCAACGATGAAATCGTCTTACAAACAAATGCATATTTTGATGACTTTGTCAAATCTTATTTTTTGGAAGGGATGAAACAACTTGGAGAAATTTTTATTTAATTTGAAATCAGACAATTGCTAAATTGACAGCACCGCTTGAATTTGCCGTATTTACATGAAATATATTGAAGGATATCATATCTGTACTGAAACAGCGAATGGCACTTTCAGAAAATTGCCACTTTTCAATCGTTTACTGAAAAAAAAAACACCCAATACTAGAGGTATTCGGTGTTTTACTTTTATTAATAGGAATCACTCAAAAAATTAGTGCTTTTCATATAAATTTTGCGACGAATTGACTGTCTGGGTTATGTAAGCCGCACAATAATTTTACATATATCAATTGTATAGTTAAATAATTAACAAGGGATTGATTTTTAGCAAAAACAACAACAACAAAAACCAATTGCGAATTCGAGATTACAATTTTTTCGTTACTTGTGCGTTATTTATTGTATTTCCATTTAATTTCATTTGACTACATGCCATAAGCCCAACCTTAAATGACTTAAAACTGTTTCTATTATATCTTTAAAATATTCAAAATAAAATAGAAATTTAAATAAATTTTTAATAGTTCGTTGTTTTTTTTTTAGTTCAAAATGGCATCAGCGTGACTGAACACATGCTGTGTGAATTTGCACCACTTTTGTCTGTATTTTTATTTTTATAAAAACAATTTAATCACATTAAAGATGGTCTTTAAAACGTGCCACAGCAAACAGATTTTGATTTGGTAAAGTGTTTTTGTAGGGAAATGGGAACAGCAAATGTTAGTGGTTTTATTATTGAAAAATTCAGTCATACGCCACAGAGAGAAATTCGATATTTAAATCTATGGCATTTCAATATTTTTATTACTGTCTTACATAATTTTTAATAAAGCCCACTAGTTTAATAGGAACTAGTTCAATAAGAAATTTATTTTAAATGAAATATTTGTATGCAACAGCATTATTAAAGGTAAAATTCAACAGCATATTTTTTTATTATTTTACATTAAAAAACTGGAATTCATGGAACTGTTTTTATAAAACGAAAAGAAAATTTCGATTGAGTATTTATGTGTATTGACAACAATAACAAAAAGGAATTTCCCAATGAAAGAAAATAGAACCACATTTTTATTGCTTCCGAAAATCCAATGGTGCATTTTTTTCAACTTCCTAGAAAGTGAAGTTGACAAATTTTTTTTATTAAAGATATGAATTACTTCTATAAATTTGTGAGACCCGATTAGAAAATATTTTTATCGACATGAAGTAATTTAACTACTTTCACATAGGGATATCGAAATAGTGACTACTGGCAAACTTGTACACTTTCCAGATATAAAGTTTATTCCAAAATGTAAATAACAAATACTAATTTGATATGATATCATTTAATGTACAAAAAACCATAATGAATATAGCCTCCAAATCGCTGAATAGTAATCAAAATAGAGAATATCCTGCATGCCAAGCCTATATTAAAATAATTGAAAATGGCCCGAATTAGTTTTACTCTTGGATCCTAATGTCAATATTTTCATGAATTATTTGGAAATTCTTTTTTTTTTTTTTTGCTGGAATGTTTTACTAAATAGATCCTTGGCTTTGATATGAGACAAAATCTGTCATAGAGCAAAGAAAATTTTAAAGGTTCGATTTTCACAAATGTTTCTTAATCCAAGAAAAAAAAAATTTATAAGAAATTTACGTTTTTAAAATGTATTTTTTTAAATGTCACTATTTCAAAAGGTACTTTTTAGAAGGTATTTTTTTAATAGGTACCCCCTTAAAAGGTACTCTTTAAAAAGGTGCTATTTTAAACGGTACTTTTTAATAAGTATCTTTTTAAATTGTACTTTTTTAAAAGGCACATTTTTAAAGAGAACTTTTTTAAAATGTATTTTATTAAAAGATACTTTTTTCAAAATGTACTTTTTCAAAAGGAACATTTTTAAAAAGTACTTTTTGGGAAAAGGTAATTTTTCTATGATGCCCGTTTTGTAAAACGTTTTTTTTCTATGCTGAACCTCTTTGCGAACTGCCGTTTTTCTATGATGTACTTTTTGTAAAAGATAATTTTTCTGTGCTGAACCTCTTTGTAAAAGGTCCTTTTCTATGATGTACTTTTCGTAAAAGGTCGTTCTTGTATGATGTACTTTTTGTAATAGGTCCTTTTGCTATGATGCACTTTTTGTAAAAGGTCCATTTTCTATGATACCCGTTTTGTAAAACGTCCTTTTTCCACGATGCACTTTTTGTAAAAGAGCCTTTTTCTATGCTGTACCTCTGTGTAAAAGGTCCTTTTTCTATGCTGAACCTCTTTGTAAAAGGTCCTTTTTCCATGATACAATTTTTGTAAAATATTATTAAGGATAATAATAAAGTAGTTGTGTTATAAGATCTGTAACTTGGTTGTGCTAATATTTTTGATTTGAGCATAACCATAGTTCTGATTTAAGCATAAAAAATCGTTACCATAATTCCCATGCAATATATTTATTAATGAAAACAGAGCGATTTCACCTTTGTTTTTCTCTATTAATTGTTGTATGACTAATAATAACTATTTAGTTTATCAAATGGGATTAATCATCATGTAATAATCCCATTAAAGACGCCAATTACTGAAAATGTTTATTACACGCATGTTTTAACCAAGTATGTTAAAACATTATCTGATTAAATTTTTCACATATATATACATGCATCCTCTGAGGCGTTTTTTACATTAAAATATATACAAAATACATGGGCATATTTATGTAAACGTATAAGAGTTTCAAAATACATCCCCCTTCTGGTCACAATTTCCTCCGCAAAAAAAAGCGAACAAAGCAAACAAACACTGAATGTGTTTTTGCAATCAACGTTAAGTGCAACAAGTGGTTGAATACTCGTATTTCAATGAAATTTTCAACTCAAAACAAACAAACAAACACAAAAAAAAGGGGAAAGCAAATCTCTATGTACAACAATTTGTAGCATTTAAGGTGAATTCGCAAAAAGGCAGCGAATAGAAATAAAATGTAACAATATTCACGTTTTATGATTATTTAGCTTTGCTTGTTTTTTGTTAAAAAATTTCCATTAAAATTCGTTCCGATGTGCTAAAAAATTATTTAAATAGTGAAAACAAACAATAGAATTGAACAGAAAATAAAATGAAGGGAGTTTAAGTCGATTAAATTTTTCTTTACAACGTCCAGCCGTAAGCAGACGGGTAAATTTAAGTCAAATCTAAACTTTATAAAGAATTTATAAGTCCCCCAGTCATCTGTGTTGATTTTTTATACTCGGCGTTATAGCAGTGAAGAGTTCTTTTGATAAACTTTCAAGATTTTGTTTATTTATATTTTTATATTTCTAATATTCCGGCAAAGATTTTTTATTATGCTTCTAATTTAATACAAATGCATATATCAGAGAGTTTGTTATTGAAAGGGTGCTGCTATGAATAATTAAAGACCTCATGGAATCGTCACTAGACATAGAAGTTAAACCAATGAAGATAGAATTGGTAGTTTTTACAAATAGCCTTAGTAACACAACATAGTTCAACACCACAATTTGTCGTGGATATACTACACTATGAATACGATAAATTTATAGACCAAGGGTACGTTCGTAAATGCAATACTGCACTGCAACAATAAATTCAAATGTTCTTAACTGCAACGTTAACTGACCTTCGTAGACTAGTAGGTAGTGTACTAGACTCGTAGTGCGAAGGTCCCAGGTTCGAATCCTGCCGCAGAACTCTGGCAGTTATGTTTGATAATTAAAAGGGAGCGCACAACAAGCCTTCACTGGCTTAAGTGTATGTCGTATGACATGGGCTATCACACCCCTCCAATCAACCTAACCTAACCTAACCTAACTGCAACGTTGAAGCAGATGTCTAAAAATTTACTTTGATAGTGACAAGCAGACGAAAGATTTCGAAATTTGGAGGAGTTCGGTTTTGGTTTTAACTAACCATATAAAAATGGACATCGAACGAGGTGCAATTCCAAGGTGTTAAAGAGGTGGCTTTGTACAATAACTTAATCTATGAAAAAGATTAAAATGCTCGTATCAGCGTATCGTATATCGGTCAATTTTTATTTATATTGCCTTTTTGTAATCAGATCATGATCCTGAAAAAAAATTTTATTACAATTTGTCGCTGTGTGCTTTATACGATGAATCACAAAATATTTAAATTGCGACCAAAAAAAAAAAAAATTCAGCATACGAACAGCTTTTTTCCACCATGGTTTTTCGAGTTTTAAAATTTAGCGGCTTCAACCTTCCTCTAAATAATCCATCAAAGAAGCCCCCCGACCTGCCTTCTCCCTGGAAAAGTGGACAAAAGTCAAGCAGCCACCACCAACGCCCTGGGGAAAAAGGTAGGAATCAAAGATTGGCACTACACCAAAATACACAAAAGGTAACGACAAATGGCAGTCCCCATTATCCTAGGACTCGCTACAGCAGACCAATCATCTACTTAGCTAGGAAAACAACCGATTAACGAAACTGATACAAGGCAAAAATAACAATGCGAAAACAACTGCAACAGCTTGTAAAATATAGAGATGCTTTGTGGAAGCCAAATGCTCCCAAGAGGGGTAATGGAGAAAAAATACAAACATCTAAAGCCACAACAAATAATAAAAAAATTTAGTTGAGGGGAATAAACCAATAAATTTAAATGTTAATTATTTATTTTAATTTGCAGAACAAAACAAATTTAAAATAATATATAATTGATACGAAAGATTAAAATAGAAACTACACATTTTCTAATGTAATTTGATATATATGTATGTACATACGAGTACAGCTTTGGCTTTACTTTCGAAATTGGGTTTTTAGTTAAAAAAGATCGAAAACTTTTAACTGTCTTTGGTTAGATGAACCATTTCAAGAAGTTTTCGGAGAGCGACTACTTCGTTTAAGATCATGCTATACTTCGTTTCCCATACAAAAATAATATTAAGGCATTTGGATTTCATTAAAAGAAAAAAAATTAATAAAAATGACGCAGCAAAAGGCGAGGTTGAGATGAGAACATTTTAAGCCCGGTTGTACTGTATACGTTGCAAATATTAACAGCAAAAAAACTAATTATACCAGTTAAAATATAATAGCATCGTTATTGTGTAATACGCAATAACAATAACTTTTTAGTATCGAAGTTCATGCTTCACCCCACACTTTGGGACAGTTGGGTAAATTTTAATAATTGCTTAAAACAATTGAAGAAAAAAAAGAAAACAATTTAAAATAGACTAAAGTAATCAACATCAATGAATGAGCGAAAAATGTAAATATGTAGCGAAATATTATGTTTTTAAATTATAATGATAGAGCAGGTGATATTGTAGCAGTTTTGTTGGATTTTATGCTTTACAAAAAAATTTTTAAGGCTTATTAAGTTTTAATGAGTAATTTGCTTTTTTAACATATATTTTTTGTATTTGAATTATTAGAGTTTGAATTTTCTGTTGCAGCTATATACGACCTGCCTGTTACTCTTTCTAATGGCCTCACAACGGGCTCTGGCGGATGAGGAAAATTCAACGGATACCAATGAGATAATACCACGTGAGGCCATACAAAAGCTGGATTTTTCAGTAAGACTAGCTCTACTACGTGCCATAGATAAATTGGAACTGGAAGCCAGAGAGGGTGATGATTACGAAAATGAAACCAGTAACTATGAAGATAAACAACAGCCCACAACAATTGTGCCTTCCAGCGCACCTACTGAAAGTACAACAGTTGTGACCGTCAATACGCAAACCAAAGACGAAATACTGGAAGAAAGCACTAGTTCCAGTGATACATATCCTTCGGTTAAATTTTTCGCTGCTACATATGATGAGAACAATGCTAAGGAACAACCTTTGCCTGTTTACATATATAAGGCGAAAAATAAAGGAAATACGAGTTTAACTTCACCATTGCAAGTGTTTTCCAGCAACAGAAATGAAGCAAAACACAATAATCAAGCTGTCCGCAGTATCGGCAATACAAATGTGCAAAGCAATGAAATTTCATCCAATGGCTCGGATGAAATTAAATTTGAAATCCGTAACACCAAGTCGAGCCCAACAACAACTACGACCACACATCGGCCTACAACTACTACGACCACTACCACTACCACAACCACAACAACCACACCCCGACCCACTCACAATGAAGATGGTGAAAATATTGAAGTCGTTGACAAAGATGACATACGCATACAAGCAGCTCCTTTAGTTAGTGCCTTTACTGTCGACTTGGATGAATTGGGTGCGGCCAAGAAAGTTGTACCTATTATTGATAAATCACCCTCAACAGCAACTACGGTAGTTTCCAGTACGCAGAGAACGTCATCGATTTTCCATCCTCCTTTGTTCGGTCCCACCATAACTGAATTGAATATTTTACACGCCAATGCTCAGAGAACTGCTGCTTTAAATTTAGTCAACAATTTGCCACCAGCACCGGTGCCCACACAGTCATCATTCAGTTCCTCTACGATATCTAACATTTTTTCAAATGTGGTCCCTACTTCTGGTCACTATATAACAGTAAGTAATTTACATTCTAAACAAACTTGAGCATTTGTTGATTATTACATAAATAATTTTTATTTTATATATATATATATATATATATATATATATATATATATATATATATATATATATATATATATATATATATATATATATATATATATATATATATAATCCTGCACAGAGTTAAAAGAAAAACATAACATTTTTAAGCGGTTGGTTCGTTTAATAATTTTTTTTATTTATACCAGAAGAACATTTGAATTTGAAATATTAAAGAGGAATTCTAGGTTGCTCATAAAGGGCTGGCTTTATAAGGAGGCCACTCTTGATTTCTAGTCCAGTTTCAAAAATGACAAAATTAATATCCTTAAAGATCTACGGCCGTATGCAAAATAACAATATTTTATTTCAGCTTTAATGTTCATATTAGTCAATAAACACTTTGAGGCAAACAAACGTTTGTTCAATTTCAGGAAACACTTTCACTTTTTTATGTTTTAAGGAAATTAATTGGCAAGGCAGTCGTAATTTATAGTTTGTGATGTACAAGAACGCTCACAATTTCCATCGAGGAGTCAAATATGTAAAAATATATATTTATCATTTGAAACCAAATTGAACTATTTCCAAAAAATATAAGTTTCTATCGAATGAGGAGAGTATTTGAATGTTGAGCGTTTTATATTTGTTTTGATTACATGTACATCATTATATTTTCTTTAGTATTTCTTATAAATTTCGTTGTGTGTTTTAACTAAATATTGTAATTTGTACATCAAAAAAGAGAAATAATAAGCTCGCACTAAGAGTTAAGACTTCAAGCTTTAATTAGGAGGTGCAACATGAATCCCTATTTGCTACATTTATAATGACATTTTAGGTATAAGATGTTTTTTAAATATTCCGTAGGTTTAAAGTAGATTTGTTTTTGCTTTAGAATTCTCATAAAATAAATTTCAATAAAAAGCCGAGAGCGCGATTGTCCAAACTCCTTATAAAAAAGTTTTCCAAAAAAATTTGTTGTATAATTTTATATTTAGAGTACGACAATCATCTTACCTACCAGCTGGGTTGTTGTATGGACCTTATTAAAGGGGCTTGATAATAACGTTTTGTTGTCCCACTCTTCATTTGAGAAAAATTGCTAAGAATAAAATTAGAGCAAAACGATTAAGCCGCATAAGGGGTTCAAAGTAGTCGAATAATTTCAGAAATGTTATAAAATTCAAAGGAAGCTTTAAACTCGTATCATACAGAAAATCTCCTTGATTCTTATTAAATTTGATTCGAAAGGAAATACACTAATAGTTAAATATACTATCTAAATAACAGTACGTTTTAACAACAGAGTCGAAAATTTCCGTATTTGAATTCTCTTAATTGATTTTCAGAAACAGCCACTAACAGCAAACTTAAATCAGCAGCAAGACAACAACTATTTGTTTGAAAAGCAACGTGAATTAGAACAACAAATCTATCAATTAAAATTACAAGCCCAGCAGCAGCAAGAGCTAATAATAAGACAACTAAAACTATTGGAAGAACAGGCTAAAGAAAAAAGTAACCCTGCAAATGGCCCACTGTCTGGCAATTCTCTCCACCAACAGACAAATGTGCAACAGCAACAGACTCAGCAAGAGCCAGGATTCACAATACGACCTTCTATTGAATTTATACCAAGTACGCAATCAAATGTTGCACCAATTTTTCCGGCCATTTCATTAGAGCAGCAATTACCCTTGAAAGAATCTAATGGCAAATACATAAATGATGTACAACAACAGCAGCACAATAATAGATTTTCAAACAACATTGTACAACCACAAAACCACAACCATCAGCACCACCACCACCACCACCACCAGCAGCAGCAGCAGGAGCAACAACGATTGCCAACTGAAAATAATCCCATACAACAAGTCTTCCAAAAATTACAGAATTCGCAAAATTCTAATACACAGGCAGCATCTACCATATCAAGCGTACAAATACAGCCATCGAATCAAATAAATATTGCGCCCACATTTGCGTCTTTGTTGCCACAGGCGCCAGCCGAGTTATCGCTGGCGCAATCACTGCCACAACGTAGTTATCAGCAATTTCAACCTCATCCTCTTGTACCACAATATGTGACCGATGCCATATTGGAACGTCAACAGCAACAGCAACAGCAGCAGCAGCAATTGCAGCAACAGCAACAGCAAAATAGAGCTCGTTTATTTCGGCAGGAGGGTGATACGGCAAACTTTGGATTGAATCAGTTAGAAATACAACCAAGCAATACCCTTTTCCCCGCATTCAACGAACAACAGCAGCAACAGCAACAGCACCAACAACAACAACAGTCGACTAACAATTTTGATAATCAAAATTTTTATAGACAACATTTACTTCCACCATTTAACAATCAATTGCAACAAAATGCTCAACAATATTATCAGCAGCAGCAACAACAGCCGTCACAACACGATACTGGAACAGGTAATTTTGCTAATAATCAACGATTCCACATGAATCGTTTAAATACTTTAAATAATAACTTAGACGAATTAAATATTATTAATAAAGTTTTAGCTCTTAATCATGGTATTCATAATTTCGCACCACAAGCACTCCTACCACCATCACAATCTTCAGTAGGAGGCACGCAGCCACTCACTCAGTCAGCACATTTTAATAGCAATATTTTCTAAGCAAGGTCAGGGACAAGCGCTTATCAAGGTTATTAAATTGTTGTCTCATACAACAACCTTGTCTTCTGCTCTCTACCTCCCTCTCTCTCTCTCTCTCTCTCTTTCTTATCTACTACACGTATTTTACGTTTTAAAGCTGTATTCACTATTCCTTCCCACACTATGGTTTCCGACTATTTTAAATTTGCACTTTGTATAATAAACACTAACCCAAGAAATCCTTTAGTTTCATTTCAGCACAATTGTCCTGTCTAATTCCTTTAATAGTCTCTTTTAAAAATGTCCATTACCTAAACGAAATTGTTAAATTTAAGTTATATATTAAGTTGAATTTTATGTTTAATTGTTTTATTTTTAGTCGATTTCATTTATGTCTATGATTTAATTTTAAATAAATCCTTTGCAATCAAATGTAAATGTTAATTTGTAATAATTTATTTGCAAAAATTAAATATTTTGTACATTAAAATTAAAACTATATAGTGTTTGATTTGCCACAAATAAAAGATTTGAAGCTAATGTTTTCGTAAGTATAATTTTGTGTTAATTAAGCATTTTTTTTAATAAACAACGCGGTGTTTGTCACGAGCACATCCATTTTTCGCATTAAAAGAGAAAATTCCTTCTTTTTTCGCTAAAAACTATTTGTTATTGTGAAGTACAACGGAAAAATGTTGTGTTATGAGATCCTAACGAGATGGTGAGGCAGTTAATTATTTTTTTTTTAAACAACAAAAATATAATGTGCAATAGTATAAAAAATTGTATTTGAATATTAAGTTTTTCCTATTCGTTTTGCTTGTATAAACAGCCTCATTACGGTTCTGGTAATCTATTTGTGAATTTGTCGATTTGGCATTATGGTACTACGTTTGTTGAGAGGTAAAAATAAACAAGGTGGCGCATAAACAATTTCATTATTGGAACTGGCTGTTTTCATAAAAAGTTTATTCGAAAGTGTAAAATTGATGACATTAATTGAAATGTCCACATCCCGAGTTGATGCTAATTACGCTAGTTTTATTTAAGGCATTTTGAATTGTCGCTAACAAAACATCTAGTTCCGAATTGCCGATTTCTTCTTCAAAAGCGAGATTTTAGAAAGCCCCAAAGGAAAAAAGTCTGGTTGCTGTTAGATGTGGCGATTTGGACGGCCAATTGAAATCAAACGGGTGATCACACGACCTAGAAATTGGTGTCTCAAAATCTCCATCAATGGCCGAGGTGTGTGAGCGGTTGCTCAGTACTGTTGAAGGCAACAATGATCGAAACCCAATGCAGCAAATAATTTCAAATTGATTTGTTTGGCATAAGCATATGAAGTTGAACTGCTTAAAGTTCACTGACGATTTACTTTAGCGGCCAATAAAATGTCAAATAAATGAACAGATAAAGCCACAAGAAATAATACATTTTTTCAAACTCTAATTCTTTAAATAATTATCGCAAATATTAAATTTCAATATTAAGTTTATCAAAAAATAAGAATAAAATGTAATCTTTTTCAATGTTGATTACATTTATATATTGGAAAAAATATCAATATTTACTGCGGTTACAACGAACTTAGTCTGTAGTGGACTAAATTGGCTGGTGCCATTTAGTTCGTTATAACCGAATTGAAGTGTTTATCAATATTTTTTCAATAAAATTAAAATTATATTAGGTTCAATAGGCAGATTTCCTCGCTTTTTGATACCTGCGATAGATATGGGAATGAAAAGTAGGGAAATAGAAGAGTAAAGAAGACAGATAGCACGACAGGAGTCGAACCTATGACCTTCTGACTACTAGTCTAGTACATTAGCCACTATTGTATATAAACTTTTATATTTTTGTATGTTGTTGTAAAACAACAACAATTACTGGCATTAAGAAAGCGCAAGTGCATCTTTTCTCATGTTACTGAATAGCAAAATCGAATGTTTTGTTTATCAACTCACTAGCCTTTAAATCAAGTTTCTAACTCCCGCTACAGACGACAGTTAGGAATCTACTTATTTCGATCTCGGCCATGTCTGTCACCTATATATATTTCCTAAAATCGTTTTCAAAGAACGTTAGTAAAAAGTCTGTCATACTAGCAAACTGGCAAGATATTTTCGAAAAGGGAAGAACTGCATCAAAAACTAATAATAAGAAAAACTACATTATCTAAAATTGAATTGAAAATGTTTCTTTTCAAAGCCTTTTTACAAAATATATCAACGGCCTGTATACGGAAATACCCTGCCCTGATTCACGTAAAGGAATCGATTTCACAAACCAAAGACTCATAGTGTAACACACCATCATTTGTAAAACACAGTCGCTTAAAAATAATCATTGCTCTTAATAAAGTATTAATAAGGGTCCTCAGGTGACCCTCGTTTGTCTTGCAAACTGTGCAAGTTTACACTCCCATTTGCACAACCTTTAAACATTTTCGTTTGCAATCTTACAGTCTAATTATGCATTTGTTGAATCAGCTGCGTTTTGTTTACGTTTATTAAGAAAAAAAAGAACATAGTGATATACAAAATTTTAATTTATGTTTGAGACTTAATTTAAAAAAATTTCCAACCGTTTAAGAAGCCTTCGTGCCTAAAGTCTCGCAATTTCAAGCAGTTTCACAAAAAAACTTTTTATTTGTTTTCATTAATGTGGTAAACAGTTTTACGTAATAATGAATTCATTCATTAAATAAAAAACGTTCCTTATCATGTTTGTAGCAAAATTATTATACACTAAAATATAAATATACATACATGGGAGTGTATGTGTGTATGTATGTGTGTATATAAGTATTACACATAGTATTTGATTACCGAGCGGTTCAAATTAATCGAAAGTTTGGTTTTATACAAATTAAATTTCAAATGCGTGAAATGAAAATAGAATTGCACCAGCGGTACACCACCAACAAAAAATGCTTCCAAGTACACACCCATACATATACACAAATTTAATTTTCTTTGAGATAGATTACTTACCGAATAGTTCTTGATAGGGTTTAGAAAACCGGCATTCTCAGAAATATTTGTCATGTTTCCCTGGAAAATAAAGAACACAAAATATTTGTATAAATAAATTTTATTTCATTTATAACTTGCACATTTTTCAAAGACTTTTTCACTTGTGTTCTGAAAAAAGTTTAAAGGATATAATTTTACTAAAATTTTGTACTAATGATTGGCACTTTAACAATATAGCACGTCCTTGTTATAAACAAACTCTGACGTTTTACGTAACTACAATATATTTAGGAGCCTTCAGATTTAAGTATTATTAATTAATCTCTCATTTTAATTAATCTCTCATTCCTTTAAATGTCAATGAAAATTTCATTGGAACATCTTTATTAAAAACAACAATAAGGAACTCAAAATTTTGTGTTTGTTTTGAATATCAATATTCCAATGAAAACTTCGTTGACTTTTTGTATAAAGAACAGTTAAACGTTTCAAAAACAAACAGAAAAGTTTATAAACAAAAATTCTGCATTTAAAAATAACTTTGTGCTATTTCACACACGTCAAGTTTTCTTGATCAAGTTTCAATTCAGCTGGGAGAGCGATAGGGAGAGTATGTATTCCTTTCTTTATCTTTCTCCCAGCTGAATTGAAACTTGATCAAGAAAACTTGACGTGTGTGAAACAGTTCTTTCCGCGAACATTCCGGATAATACCTAAAAAGAAATTTTTGCCCGTCTTCCCGGGAAGCTAAAGTCTTCATAACCCCAAACCATAATCTTAATAAGGCCACCATATTATGCCAAATTTATAATTTTAATATTGTATTCAAACTTGCCCATTATAACAACCTGAAACTATTCTAACAATATTTCTACGACAATTCCGGATAATCCTTAAAAAGTTATTTCATCTTTTTCCCGAAAAGTTAACAAAGTTTTCATAGTCCCAAGTTCTAATCCCAGTAAAGTTACCCATATTGAAGAAGGTGCTAAGTTCTATTTAGTCTACTTTTTCAAGAATTCTAATGACAATAAATTTGGTGACAAATACGATGTTCAACAGAAATTTTGGATAATCCCTGAAAAGTGATTTTCTCCCATTTTCCGGGTAGTTAAAAAGTCATCGTAATCGTAAACCCTTGTTCTAATAATGTTACCATATTGTATAAAATTCTGAATTCCACATTTTATTTAAAATTACCCATTATATCATAGAAAACATATTCTCATGACAATAACTTACAATAGTATAGAAATCTCCATTGGTGTTTTAGAGAGCCTCTATGCTATCATTAGCTTACTCGTTTCCTGCTTGGCACTCCCGCCAAACACCCAATCTAGTGTTGATCTATTATGAAAACTAAGTTTAGTAGCATAGTCCAGAGCTTCTCGCAGCCTAATTTTATGCCAGACGCAGCTCTTGATTGCTTGCTGACAATTTAGAATCAGATAAGTGATCATGCCATTTCCTCTCAACCAAAATTGGAGATAAAGTAAAGTTATTACTGAAAAACAGTCGGGTTTTCATTTGAACACATTTGCCCTCTACGATCTATCTCTTATTTATAGTCACAAGTGTATTAGAACTTATCAGACGTGCATGCCAAAAATTAGCGCAATAAGCACTTATTACCAAAATTCTGGTCTCCATCAGGATGTTTTAAAGATTTCTAGTGATGTATACGAGAGCTATAAGTGAATGATTTTATTTTGAATAAAACAGCCCATTTTTCAAGCAATAAATTTTAATATTTTGAATGCATTCACTTCGATCAAAATAGGAATTGAATTAAATTGTTAGCGCATTCATAATGAATATGTTTTGAATTATTAATTTTACTTTACTTTACTTTAAACTGACCTTCGTATACTAGTAGGTAGTGTACTAGACTCGTAGTGCGAAGGTCCCAGGTTCGAATCCTGCCGCCGAACTCTGGCAGATTGTGTCTGATCATTAAAAGGGAGCGCACAACAAGCCTTCACTGGCTTAAGTGTATGTCGTATGACATGGGCTATCACACCCCTCCAATCAACCTAACCTAACCTAATTTTACTTAAAATAATATCGAATTTAAATTTGAATTAATCTTTAAGCACCATAAATAAATTTTTGAATTGCGAAAAAAGTTTAAATTTGTTATTGCTTCTCATCTATTTTTCTTCACCGATCAAAAATATCAAAATTCATACGTTGTTTTTTATGTATCAAAGTTTCTAGGACTCGTATGAGAAACAAAAAATGTTTTTTGTACAATTAGTAATTAAAAAAAAAAATAATTTACCATGAATTCATTTAAATTTGAATTCGATAGATTTTCTTCTTCAATCAAAGATTGTTATTTCATTATGAATGCATTCATACTTTAATTCAAATCATTTTCTGAAAAAAATAATGCATTAAATTTTTTTTTATTCATGGAGAATTGAAATGTAAATATAAATCATTCTTTTACAGCTCTGAAGTCTATACTGACAAATTCGAGATTTTGAGTTCGGTTAACAATTAATCTGCCCATCAATGCAATGCCAAGTCGGCTAAAAATATTCCTAGTGCTTGAAAAGACGTGCATACAGTAAAACCCGAATTTAGCTCGAATTGGCCGATATGAAAGTACAAAATAAATGTGATTTTAGAAACAGCGGTCCACCTTAGCACAGAAAGAAAGCCATAATAGACATTCCGTATAAGGGATCTGAGGGCATGTTTATCTCTCGCAGAGGTGGTACGAATGGAAACCCGTTAGTCTTTTTCGCTGGGTTACGCTAGTAAGGCGACATCAACCGTTGCCATCAAAATCCACATAAAACCCAAAAGTTAGAATAATTGAGAAATTTTAATTGGAACAAAAACATTTGTATTGAACGTCCTGAACTCAAAGTGACAATAGAGATATAAACAGGGAATTTCCACATTCGATTTCGATTAAAAAAAATTTCGATATTATTGAAACTGATGTATTGAAGAACCCAAAAGAAAAAGATTTTTATAGGAATTTCTAAAATGTTAAAAACAAGTTCCTATATCTAAGTTACGATCCTGTTTACAGATTTTTACAATTAAACGTTCATAGTTTTCGGAATTAGTTCCCCTTCTCCAATTTTATTATTGTATTAAAGGCCAATGTTTGCTATCGGGAACAATGGAGATGATTGAATATTTGATATAATCCACAAAAGTGAAAAATGTAAAATTTCAAAATAAGCTTTAGGTCCAAAGTCGCAAATAAAGATATTATGATAGTTGTCTATATTTGAGAATAAAGGATATATTCCCATTTTGGAAGTTCTTTCCATTAGAATGTATGTCATCTCAGGTTATGCAGAGTTCAATTTTAAAATTTTCTTGCAAAATACCCTATATTTACAACTTTGTATGGCTATAAAAATGAAATCATTACTGGTATTCGTCTGGATTTTATATCGTATAATCTACACATAAGATCAGTACATATACACATTTCAAAATCGAAACTGTAAATATTTTTTGTGGTATTAAAGCCTAGGAAAAGGTCGATGGAGGTTTGTAGATGTCTAAAGGAAATTCAAACGCAACTGGCAATGTAAAAATCTATTTCCCCTTCGTCTATGACTATGACGTCTTACGTTTCTTTAGTGCCACCCTTCGAATGGGACATACATCTCATACATGAAACCAAATTTATTTCCTTTAAAAAAAGAACGCCCAGAAAAATAACTTCCAGGGAAGTCAATAAGATTCATAACGTGTGAACCAGTTGTAGTGAATATTCGAACCTTTTCCAAACATCTTGAACATAAGTTCAGATCTAATGTTAAAACAGAGTAAAAGTTTATGTGAGACACAAATGAATAGAGCTTCGTAGAAGTCATGAAAATTCAGTTATTTTTATGCAAATTTATCTCATTTTAAAATGATTTTAATATGAGTTTTGTTTGTACTGCTTTTGTCTGGAGTAGAGTATTCAAAAATAGTTTTTATTTTTCTTATTTGAATGTGAAAATTTAAGAAAAATACTGTTTTCATGTGCATTTAATAGGTGCTTCTTTTCACTTTTATCACGATTTTCTCAACAAAAGAAGAAATACACTTATATTTTGAAAGCGATGAAAATGTCATTCCTTAAAAACAACTTCCGTTCTTTTTCGCTAAGAAATTTCGAGCCGTAGTCTGGCAGCTTTAAGCAAAATATAAAAGAAAACATTTATTTTTTCAAAAAGGAGATTAAAATCGTAATACGGAAACTAAAAATAGAATTAAGAATTCGTTAACAATAGTAAATATAAAGAGACGACAAATCAAACAGTATAAATTGAACTGTGTAACGAAGTAGAATACAATAGGTTTCTTTGAGAACTAAAATAAAAACTGCACTGAACTGAAGCCGTTCAGCAACTACACGTGCTTTAGATTACACATACACTAATTGATACGTTTAGAAGTACGTAGTGCATATCGTATATGTAACTGAAAATGTAATTGTAACACGGAAACGTCGTTCATGACAGTCACACATTTTAATTTAAATACCAGTCTTAATTAATTCGCGATATATATACATAAATAACAGTTGCAATTATTTGAAAAAAATAGACAAACAAAAATAAGTTGTGATGATTTTATTAATGATAAGCAATTAATATAAATTATGATCAATAGAAGTGTTTTATTTCTTTACGTTATCGTCACGCTGCTGACAACAACAAATGTGTGTGTTTCGAAACCAATGTCTTATAATGGTACGATCGACAATGAAATTATACAGTCACTTGGCAAGAATAGCCAAAGGAATACAATCTCAAATGAGGATAGAGATTATCGCATCAATTATGCCGCTCAAATGTTATCATACATGAATCGTTCGGAATATCCGTGCAATGACTTTTACGAATATGCTTGTGGTAATTGGAAAAATGTTATCAAAGAGCGTATGACTGTGACGAAACGTAACAATATTTTGGATATCGCATATAAACTGGTTGATATTGTAGGGGATCTTTTAAACAGATCCGATATTAACGATGTGGCACCAGAATATGCTGCAGAATTTGAGATGGCGAAAAATTTCTATAATAATTGCCTGGAAACTGAATTGCATCCTATGCGTGCTTCTACAGAATATTTAGCGGTTTTAAAAGAAATAGGTGGCTTTCCTGCCGTGGACTCGGATTGGAATAGTAAAAAGTTTAACTGGTTCAATATGAGTGCCCACTTGAGTAACTATGGCGTTAAGAATTTTATAAATGAAGGTGTTTTACCTGAATATCCATTCCCGCCTTATTACGAAATGCCAAATTTTGGTTTCGACATTGAGCTGCGCTACGACACTATTGAGAATAGCTCGTCGAACGCGTACAAAGAGAATAAGAAACGCATGCGCGATATTCTGACCGTCTATGCGGTAGAGGAAGATCGCATTGACAGCATAATCAATGAAATAATTGATTTTCTGAAGAAAATTTTAAAGGTTATACAAAGTTTCAACGAAGATGACATTGAATGTGAATTCTTAACAACTTTTATGAAAGAATCTGTCATCGCAGCTTTGGCAGACAAATGGCGCATTTACAATGAAATCGCTTGGTTAGGTAAAAATTTCGAAAATGTCACTAAAGACTTTGAGAGATGCTGCACTCCCTGTTATTTTTTATACGAAAAAATTGATAAAATTTGTGAAGAAAATAAGGAAGCCGCTGCTAATTATTTGTCACTGAAATTTCTTTTTCACATGGATGCTCGCCTTAAGGATTCAGTATTTCAAAAGGACTTTTGCATTTTAAACGTTAAATCATCAATGAAGTATTTCTTTGATCATCTGTATATGAAGGTAAGTTGCATATTATTTATTTTTAAATTTTTATTACTCGTATCTACGGATGAGAATTTCCTGACGTCGTATTGACATGACAAGGTTTATATGAAATAGAATGCTTGGAACATTGTTATTCTTGTCAAAAAGCAATAAAAATACAGCGACTATTTTTGTATGTCATGCCACTTTCTAAGGGAATTTATTGTAGCGGTCTTTTTCCTAAATCCTAAGCAAAAAACTACATTTAAAAGTGTTCAATAATAGAGCGCTAATGAAATGAAAATTTATTTTAATGCAAGAGTATAAATATGTGTCGATTGATTCTAATAAAGAATATGTTTTCGTTTTTAAATGACTTCAAAAAAGCCTGTGTATTCCTTTGTTTTTTTCTGTATGCTCACCAATTTTTCCATTATTTAGAGACCGATTTAGAAAGTTCTGGTCCCATTTTCTTCAATATTTGATAGGAACATCATCGCATATCTGATCCTGGCTAAGGTAGTGAAATTCCTCGAACTCGAAAAACTGACTGGATAAAAAAATCAAATCACACGTGCTTAAATCAAGCCAAGAGTGCCAAAAGTAAGGAAATTATAAATTTTCTTAAGCCAAGTACAAAACTATTGAACCAAGAATAGATTCGGTCTTGATTTTAAGCAAAAAAAATTAGTTCGAAAGAAAAGTATATTTGACTTGAAGTAGATATGATTTTGGACTAGATAGATGATCAAAGCGATACCAGACCCACAGGCGTAGAAAAGCCTACCTGAGTCTTGGGGGCTGGGGTTTAAGTCTTCTTTAGAAGAAGTTTAGACAACCCTTAAATAATTTTTCTTCTTATGGAAAGGGTTGTGGCCCCCGTCCGAACCTCAAATAATACTTAGGCGTTGTAGACGTCCTTAAAAATCTCTCTAGAAACGCTAATGACTAAGCCGACAGCCATTCGATAGCTGCAGTTTCAACAATATGACCATTATCAATCGTAAAAGTTTAGAAGTTCCTATTGGAAGACCCTATAGAAAGTAAATATACACAAAATCAAATAGAAAGGTTTGCTGTTTTGAGAAACTTGGTACGAAATTAAATTAAATTGTGGTAACATAATTAATTATTAATTTTTGGAATCATTTTTCCCTTTGGTTTCAACTGACCTTTACCACAAAAAATTTTTTGTTCTTCCTCTTTTCTCGATTTTCAAGGCAATTTATAAGCGAACTGTCACTTTCGCCGCCAAGATCTTCACTTAAATTATTGCCGTACATTCAAATGCCAAGCATTTCATAGATTTCTGCTGCACATGACTGCAACAGATAATCAGGCAGCAACGACTTAATCTATCATTACTAAAGCAGTTTTGCAAAATATTAGCTGCATTTGCGAACGTACCCATGCTTTAATTTTTGTATACATGGAGGAACTGTGATTTCTGTATCGGTTTCGATTTAAGCCCATGCGAAATCACTAGTTAAGACGATTTAAAGTGGATATACTTAGAAATAAATTTTGATCTGACATGAGTTCAATGCCTTTTCGAAATACAAGAAAATCGTACAGTGTATCACATTTTTTTCATTTCAAACTATAAACAATAACAATACACTACTGTGGATTAATACAATACTGCCACCAACCGATACAACAATACAAGTGGCTAGTGAGTTGACCAAATGTGAAAAAAATATAATTATAATTATATAACAAAAACTATTAACAAATGTGTTGTAAATATCTTGTGTAGTGCAGTTTTGATCTCCCAAAATAAAGTTTTATTTGTAATAATGTCAAATAAAATTTCAGTTTTCAAAAAAGTATTTTATATAATTTCTGAACATTATGCGATCGCAATGAGTCGCAGTAATCGAGAGTTACCTGTATATCACAATCATTATTCAAGATAACATTTTATGATGTTTATTTTTACAATTTTAGGACTGTTAATTTGCACAAACAAAAATAAATTGTCACACTACAATTGTATTGAAATATAAGTCATAATCCTGATTGATTTGCAATTAAATTTCTATTTGCTACAATAAGTGGAAATTCCAACACAAATAATATAAAACGTTAGATGTACTCTATATATCCCGAAATTATGTCACAATATTTTATAAGATACAATAACTTAAAATCGATTATTTCTGTAAGAAATTGAAACATTCATTTATCATGTCAGTGCTTATGAAAACTAAACTTCCATTTAAAACGTTCACATTAATGTTGTACCCTCTTCAAATCTGGAGAAAACAAGTAATCCAAATCGGAAGGTGTTCATAAAATGTTTCCTTTATTGTTAAACTGACATTTATAGTTATATAATGTGATCATATTTAAATACATAAAATATGCCAACAGCATGAAATGTATGATTGATTAAATGGCCAAAAATAAAATGAACTTATTTAATCTTAACCATTAAATAGCAAAATATAAAATTCAAGTCTAATCATTTTAAGAATAAAAAGTAGATATTGTTTATGATCATACAGGACAAATATTTAATAATTTACAATGAAAGAGAAATGCTTGAGAAGTACACCAATATAGACCTCGTTAGTCCTTATAATCCGTTTGAGTTTTATTACAAAAATTTCCTTTGAAAATTATATTCAAACTTTTATTTTGTGCTTGAAAATAATAGATTTCATTTTGAAGAAGAACTTATTTGCCGCTGTTAATATAATTGATGTTAATATTAACTGATTCAAGGTAAATTTTATCTTCAGAGTTGTTAAATTAATTAAAAGTAATGTGCATTTTCTAATTCAAAAACACAACGTAAGAATAAAATTTTATTTTCCAAACTAAAAATAAAACTTAGTATATGATCAATATTTTTCCAAAAAAAAAAAAATAATAATAATAATAACTATTACTTTCGAAAAAAAAATTAATAAAACGAGAAATAATCATTAAAAAAATAAAAAAAATTAGCCTTCACGGTCCTTAGTTTACTGTCATCAAGAGATAAAAAATGCGCGCTTAAAAATGTCAATTATTACACCTCGGAAATATGTATAGCCTGCCACAAATAGTAGTTTTTCTTATTGTATTTCAATATCGACTTGATGCACTGCACAACAACAAAAAATTCAAAATAACAGAAGGATCAAGAAAAATATATACCTGTACGTGTCGTGTACGTGTACGTATCGGCATTTATAAATTTTACATCTGGCATTCAATTTAAGGGCGGAGGGCTTAAGTTCCTCAGCCCCTTTTTCACATAACTATAATGACTCGGCATTGGATAAATTGTAAGCGATATGTGTTAGGGTAAAAAAGTGTTCATGACTGTTACGGAAAACATCAAGAGTAACATTTTAGTGAAATAACATTTTAACCCTTTCAGGTAGGGTTTTTCCAAATATATTTTTTTAAATCGTTCGATTCTTTCTAGCCGGCTGAAGAAGTGTTCTACATAAATATTTGCCATTTTACTTTGGGTTCCCGAGCACAACGAAGCTCTGAGTTCAGCTTTAATACCAAAAAGATTATGAAAACTTAAAATGCGCTTAAACGTAAAATTTCTTGCGTATTCATAATAAATACTAAAATATCCCAAAAAACTGAATTTTATGTGTCTAGTTTATTACTTTATATTGAAAACATATCTTAAGTAAAATTTCAAATTTCAGTGGTTTTTATAACCAATTCCACTAACTTTTTATCAGCATTTTGCTTGATCCTTGGCATGGATTTTTATCAAAAACAACAAAATTTGCAATTTCCGCTTCACAAGTTTTTAAAACTAAATTTAAGAATGAAGTTTTTAGTATATTTTTTTATAATTTCTTCATGTTTTCTTTTTTTTTTTGCAAAATTAATGATACATACGCACACCAGTGGCATAACGAATGTCACTTTTTAAATATTCGCCAAGAAGAGTACGAACAACCGGGGCAAAATTCGCGAATACGAATATTTAATATGAAATTTTGAAATATTTACATATCTGTGGACCTGCAAAGTGAAATATTAAAAATTTAATCGAAAAATTCTTCTTGCGCACATAGACATTTAAAAAAATTATTTACCAAGTTTTAATGGATATCATTCAATTACTTTAAAATCATATTTCTATCATCAATTTAGTAGATTATTATTAAGTGCAAATTAATCAAACACACGACTAATAGCATTAGAAAAAATTATCACACTAATAAATTTATTATTATACTGATAATAAATCACTTTCATCTGATATTTTAAAAAGCTTCAATATTGTGTATGATCAAAAGCACATTCCATCTTCTTTCACTCCCGCAGAGTGAGACCGAATTCACAGCTCTTCGTATAAGTCAAGATCATTATTTTGAGTTCAAAAGAAAGAAATTATTGCAAAATAATCCCCCTTATTATGATTGTCGACGTCGACGTCACACCGAGTCGACATCAAGATATTGGCAATTGTGGGATCGTTATCGAGAACTATTAAATATTATTGATAGGATATTACTACTACTATGGCTTATAAAATTACAATTGGCCATCAATATTAGTTAATTATTGCCTACAAGGAGTTCAGGAACTGCTGTCTTTTTACTGTCGACTTGATGTGACGTCGACGTCGACAACCATAATAAGGGGGAATATTTTCTTTTTTATGTCATTTACCTAATATTTTTTACGCTTTGTACATCTTTCGAATGGATGATACTCTACATACATAAAATTTACGAATGCGAATATCAATCCGAATTTAATGAAATAGGCGAAAATGCGGGCGAATATACGAATATTCGTTACATTACTAATACATACATACATACGTATGTACATACTTATTTATGCAAAATATACTATGAGCGCCATGCTATAGTAAATGCCAACAATCACAGTTTTTAGTTTGATGCTCAAGTTAATTATTTAATTTGTAGAGATAGAGAATGACACTTTGAACTTTTATTTTTCACTAGCTGGAACCAACAGGCTTTATTTTGCCTTTAAATTTATATTTATATGTATATTTTTTGATCTCTGATTGTACACATATATATATGTACATATGTATGTACAATTTTTCAGTCTATAGTTCAGCAACTATATATATGTACATATGTATGTACATACTTATGTATATACATAAATAAAAATTATTTTTCTACTGCCCAAAACAGCATTGAGTTAAAAGAGAGCACAACGCAAATGTATATGCCATTCTGCGATGTGTAGAAAGAACTTTCTACGTCATATCGATTTTTTACAACGTTTTCTTTTTTGCGGAATACGAAACTTCGAATTAAAGCAATACACATGAGCAATTGCTCAATTCACAACATGTTGTAAATGACAAGTGGTAGTAAATGCAACTATGGCTGTTGTAAACATTATTGTAAGTATAATCTGTTAAAATTTGAGGCGACAACCCTTGAAATAAAATTCAATTCCAATATATATACATATATAGAGTAGGTATATACATACATACATACATACATGTATGTGAAAATAATATATGCAGTGTGACCGTTGTGGAAAAATTAATATTGGTGTGAAATTAATTTATGGTGTGAAAGGAATTCATACAAATTCAAAGTCCACATAATTTAATTACATTAATTACAAGAATATATATATATATATATATATATATATATATATATATATATATATATATATATATATATGTATATATATATATATATATATATATATATATATATATATATATATATATATATATATAGAATATATATAATATATATTTATAATCGAAAATTTTAATAACTTTCCCAACTACCTGTAAATTTGTTGTTTTTTGTGGCTTTAGCTGTCATGTGCCGACAATTTCATTGATCGCTAAGACAATTCACCAGTGAAAATATTCAAAATTTTTAATATGACTTTTATTTTTAATTTGATCTAATAATACATACGATCATTGTGATCCAATATGTGACAGACAGACATATGGTTTACATACCATAGTACTTATACCACGGTTTTGTATACTATTTATGGCTGATAGACTTGTGGTATTTATACTATTTTTTTTTTGTTTTTATGTTTGAAATGTCGTTTTGAAGACAAACGACTTGAAATTAAAAGAAATAAATTATAACCTTCAAATATCAAAGAATTTATAGTTGAATTTGTTACTGGACTTGCGCAAATGTTACACAACTAAAAAAGCATGATAATTTTTTTAAGAAATCGAATGAGAATGCATGTGCTGCCAGTTTTGCTATTCCACTTACTATAACATCTCTCCCATCAGCGAATAAAAGAGGTTGCATGCAATATATGAAACAAAAATGCCTAGTGTAAAGTACAGTATAATTCTAAACAAGTTATTAGAAAAATAAAAAGCTGCAAATCGAGTATGAATTGTTTGTTGTGGTGTTTATAAAATAATTTAAAATAATTTTTATAATCATAAATATATATTTCTAGCTCCGTAAATAATTTTTTTATTAATTATTTATTTTTTTTTTACTTAATATTTTTTGGCATAAACTTACGAAGTTGAATTTTTTCAAACTGCTTGAAGTTCACTGACAATTTGGTTTAGCGACCAACGAAATGTCGGCATATGAACAGCCACAAGAAACAAAGCATTTATATATATATATATATATATATATATATATATATATATATATATATATATATATATATATATATATATATATATATATATACAGTTGAACTTCTATAATTTGAATCACCATTATCCAAACAAATAACTTCAAGTTAGGGAGACTTCAAGTTATGGAGTAAAGGTGAATTCACCCATTCGTTTTTAACGTTCAGAACGCTTTTTTAATATGTAGTTTGAAGTCTCTATTTTTGAGATAGAGAGAGAAAGAGAGTAAAAACCAATTCAAGCAAAAATTGGACCGCATTAAATTTACTCTCTTTATCTCTCTCAAAAAAATAGAGACTTTAAACTACATATAAAAAAGCGTTCGAAACGTTCAAAACGAATGGGTGAATTCACTTTAAGTTTCGAAAGTTTTGCATATAATCCAAAAATATTTTTTATTAACTTTTATTTCTTATTACTTGTAATAAAAGATAATAACATAATTTATTATATATTAAAGTAATGAGTAGTTTTTGGCTGAATTTGTTTATTTTTGTTTAGTAAAAAAAATGTCTCCAATTTGTGTAGCGCTTGGTAGTGGTCGTCAGTCGTATTTTCATTTGTGTATAAATACAAATTCAAATTGTTCAACGCATCCTTCATAGTTTTAACTGAAACTTTTATTCAATTGACAAATTTTTTAAGAACACGTTTTGACGCCATAATAATTTCCTTTTTATTGTGCTGTTTCTTTTTGAATTGTGTAAAAGTCAATCGTAATAACTTGTATGCAGTAATTCTATTGTCATTTCGGGACTTTACCCAACTTTAAACAAATCAAATTGCCACCAAGGCAAATTCGCCTTGATTGCCACATACATCACGACAGTGTTGTTAATTTAGCTACATACATACATACATATATATTTGCCCATTAAAACTATCGTTTATAAAGCAAATTAGAAAAAGGATATACGCTGACTGTTAGTGGCAGATCTGGAAATTTTTGCTTAACTAAAAATTAATATCAACACGAAAAATTCAATTTATAGAAACTTTGCAAGGCTTTGTACCATTATTTTTCTTCAAGTTAGAGAGAAATTCACATTATGGAAGTTCAAGTAATAGAAAAAATTTAAAGGAATTTAGCTGCTTGCCGCTGTTGCCATAAGATTCGCTTCAACTTATAGAAACTTCAATTTATAGAAGTTCAAGTTATAGAAGTTCAACTGTATATATATATATATATATATATATATATATATATATATATATATATATATATATATATATATATATATATATATATATATAAAATTTTTTTTTTGCTAAATTATCACACAGTAAATTTTAGTATACATGTATTTAGTATATACATAAGTATTTCAATACAAAAAAATAGTTTTGGCTCTAAGTTGCTTTATTTGCAACTTGCTTTATATTATTTTAAAATCAGGTCACACTGGCTGTACGGAAATTACATTAGAACAATAGACAGAAATTTTTTTATAAATTTATAAACAAAATTTTACTTTTTTTCAAAAGGAAAACGGCATTAGCCACATAAAAATTTTAAAGTTGCCTTTATTGCCGTTGTATGGGTGCGTTCCAAGAGTATTCGATAACAAAAATTTACTTGCAGAGCAGGGGTTTTGGGTTCATTTTAAATAAATATACGGCCAAACAAATAATATTGTTCAAATAAGCGTATAAGTTATTTAATTAAGCTTTCACCATTTAGAATTTCACAATTTTCTAGTTAATTTAATAAAAATTGTACAGACTAAAAAAAATAAAAGAAATTTCAGACAAAACTCTTAAGCCGCCTAATGCACTAAACACATAGACGACAGCAGGCAGCTAGCAGCAATATGTCAAAAATAAAATGCATGTATTTAAATGAACACGATTATTTTAACGGCAGCACAGCAGCACGACTGCACAACAGCATTTGGTGCTGCTGCCAATTTAGGCTATTTTCTATTTTGACGGGCAGCACTAAACAAATTTAGTGTTGCCATTATATATGTAAATTGGAAAAATAAAAACAACAATTTTTTTTAATATTAAACATAAAAGAATATTACAAAAACACAATAAAGAAATAAATTTATGTGTTTTTATAGTTTTTCGTGATATTATTACATTTTTTATAATAACTTTAATTTTATTCATTATAAAATATATATCCGGCATCCCTGAAATTTGTATTGCTAAAATACACATCAGCTGATTATTATGCTGTTGCTGTCTTCAAAATAATTATGAAGCTGACTTCAGAGCAGCATTTGAAGTTGGCAGCATTTGAAGCCGTGAAGTCGTGAAGTCTGCTGTCGTCTATGTGTTTAGAGCTTAAAAGTGGTCGTACTTGCGCCAATTGATTTATGCACAAAAATACACATGTTGCTATATTTATTTACATACATGTACATATGAACATATCCAGCGGTAATACTAAAGAGCCCAACATTCTACTTATATGTATGTCATATTATCAGTCACAATATCATTCGTTCGTAAGTCATAATCATGTCTATTCATTGTTACAAGCGTATTGCCCTTATCTGCATTTAGTACTAAAACTTTGTTGTTTTTGTCAAGAATTTTCCAGCAGAGTTTGAATGTTAATGCAGATAAGGGCATTACGACTATAGCAGTCAATAGGCATGATTATGATTTAAGAATGAATGTTATTGTGAAAGATATTCCCAAAGATATTTATAGACTAAAAAAGAGCACATACTCCTATACATAAATATATATACTAAGATTTTGCATAATTGCAATACAGCAAAAGGGTTCTTCAATGCATTCTCCAGCTTCTCCTACAATTATAGAAAGAAATTGTTATTGAACAATTATTGAATTCATGCAATACAAGAGAGCCAAGTAGTCCTAAAATAATGACAAAATATGTTGATACATTTTGTATTATTAAACTGGATGAAATAAATAGATGAGAAATATGTTGGCAGTATTTAATTTCTATTATCAGCATATCAAATTCATCATTGGAAGGGAATGTAACGACAGACTCTCATATTTACATTTTTTAATGACACTATACAACAATACTTAATATTGAAATTTATTACTTGGGATATTCTCCCCGACTAGTCGTTAATACAATTAGAGCTTTTGCAAAATGCATTTTTTGTTGTGGCTTTAGCTCTGATGTTTAAGTAGTTTGAAAGCATTCAACCTCGGATATTTATGCCATACAAATCAAATATAATATGAGAATTCAATATTATTTTTTTTTTCTTTTTATTAAAATTTGATTATATTCATCCTCATAAATGTTTAAATTATAAAACAATTTTTTTATTCTTTATTAAAAAATATTATTGAGGCGATATGGTGGGATTTTTTAATAGTATTTTAATGGCAGACCACCTTTCAGCCATTTAGCAAAACTTCAATTGAAGGCCTTTTAATATGCCTTTCTTAAAACCCTTTTTTAAATGGAGTTCATTCTAAGGTCTTTTGACAAAACTAATATGGAAAGCCTTCTAAACAGCATTCAATTGAAGGCCTTTTAGGAGATTGCTGCCGAAGGCCTTTTAGAAACTGTGCCAGTAGAAACGAAAAAGAAAGACCTGCCCTGCAATGATAACACGTGTAAGAAATGGAGCGAGGATGCCTTGTGCATCGAAGAGAAGTGTTTCTAGAAGTCATCCATACTCCTTATTTTTACCTCCGGGTATATACTTGTACCCATACGTACATATATACATACTAATGCACATAAATATGTAACCAGAGTTTGCAAG
The DNA here is from genome assembly GCA_963681545.1 of Germaria angustata. NCBI lineage: Eukaryota > Metazoa > Arthropoda > Insecta > Diptera > Tachinidae > Germaria > Germaria angustata. The sequence goes on along the minus strand of OY812998.1, from coordinate 53,314,921 downwards.
ATTTAAAGAAAAATGTTTACAGAAGAAGTATTCATATTAATATTATCAATCGCAACTATTTTTCTTTATCGTTCCAGCTTTACTTCAACGAAGAACTATTCCAGGAAACTTCCGATATGATCAAAGAAATACGGCAAAGTTTGCGTGTTGTGCTGGAAAGTGCCAATTGGTTAGACGAAGCCACCCGTACGGCTGCATTACTCAAGGAATCCACAATTGTTGAACAAATAGGCCGTTATGAAGACCAAAATGTTACTAAACTATTAATAGCAGAATTAGGACGGCTACAGTTCATCAATGGCAGTTACGAAACGAACAATTTAAATTTGCGTAAATTCAAACAATATATGCAGCGCTATAATGGCCTAAACTTTGAAAAGTTTAGCAATACAACGAAGCCTTTGGAGATAATGATTGGCATGGAGGTCAATTCGTTTTATTATAATATTGACAATTCAATTTACGTCATGGCAGGGCTGCTAATGGAGCCCGTTTACAACAAGGCGTGGCCGAATTCTTTAAAATTCGGTACATTGGGCTATTTAATAGGACATGAATTTACACACGGTTTCGATACAGTGGGCGCTAATTACGATGAAAGTGGCAACGAGAATTATTGGTGGTCAGTCAAATCAGGCAAAGTGTTTAAAGAACGCTCCGATTGTTATGTGGGTCATTACCAAAGCTATTTAATACCAGAAATCAATCGCAACATTAACGGCAATCTAACGAAAGACGAAAATATCGCTGATGGTGGCGGTTTGCGTGAGGCACTAATGGCTTATCGTCGATACATCAAAAATGCTAGCAAAGATGTGGACTCAATATCGATGTTATACAAGGATGAGCAAATGCCCGGTATTGATTTGTCACCGGAACAATTATTCTTTTTGGGTTTTGCCCAGCTGTGGTGTGCAACATACAAAGAAGCCGACTACTGGGAAGAACTAACGAGTGTACATGCAATCGACAAATACCGGGTTCTGGGCGCTTTATCAAATAATGAAGATTTTGCCAAAGCCTACAACTGTCCAGTTGGAAGCAAAATGAATCCCTCGGCTAATAAATGTGAATTATGGTAGCAGTAAGATTTTATTTTTTAGTTATTTATACATTTTAGTTTCGCTTCATATCGAAAATATTTTCAAATCTAAACATTTTGTAAAATTATTCGGACACAGTTTGATCTAGGAAGTGGTTATTATTGTCGTTACTATTATTACGAATGTCGTTGACGTATCTCGACTTCAACAGTTTTAACCTAGATTTAAAAAAGATTAAGCGTTATCTTTAATCTAGTAAAAAAATGTTGAAGTAGAAACGAAACTCGTAATGAAGCCGAATATTTAGAATTAAATTTAAGCTGAACTCTTATGCGGAACGTGTCTTGTTCGTTTAAAAGAAACATATGTAAGAAATTAGTCAATTAAAATATAGCAATTAAAATATATGTATTAAGTAGAAGCTACTATTTCAAATCCTTTCTAATGTAACAATCGCAAACACATGTGTGTATGTAATTTTCTCAAATTCTAGGAATAATTTTAGCAGCTCAAGTCAAAATTTACTAAAAAAAACTGTGTAACAGTGAAATAAAAACTGAATTTGAGCAGAAGTAAATTATAAATTATATTATAATTAGAAACAAGGAGCAATATCGCACAAGTTACAGCGAGATATATCTATTATCCTATACTTGGTTTGATTATATTTATAGTAAAATACATAAATAGAAACACTACCTTTAACTTATTCGAATATTTGATAGAAATTGATTTAAAAAAAGGAACTCATTAAAAAAAATTATCGTGTAGTCGTTGGTTTCAAGTTATTTTTATTGTAAAACATACAGTATGTCAAGAATGTGTTTTACAAAAAAAGGAAAACGGGAATTGTTCATTAATTGGCTTTAAAAAAAAGTATATGTTATTTAATTAATTCAAGATTTTTGTTATTCTGCTTCAAAAAATCTTGAAATAAATAAAGTATTCACTACCATATAATAAAAGCGAAAATAGGACATGGAGATTTAAACTATTAAAAAATACTTGAATATTTTCGTGTCAAGAAATTAATTTTATAACTGTATAAAAGGATATATTTTTGACGTGCATTACTTTCATATGGCCTCCGCTGGTGTTTACAAAGGCTTCTAGTCTCTTTTTTCAAACTGATTATTTATTTAAATCATATTTATGTATATGGAATTTTATTCCATTCCTCTAATATTGCAATTTTTTAATTCACTACGGTTTTTTCTTCAGTTATGACCACATATTTTTTATATGAGGTATAATTTTTAGCCCTTAATATATTCAAATATTGTTGTTGGTGTTTTTGATAAAAACCATATCTCCAACTCCTTTGCTGGAAGGAAATACAGATCCACACCATAAAAGAAATCTTTAAAAATTTTGGTTTCTATTTTCGAAAGCTTTTAAAGGCTCCCGCCACACTCTGTTTAGACCATCATTATAATATATGTAGCATGATTCTAGTTTCGACCCAAAATATGATGTCCTTCCAGTAATAATCAGACTTTATGAATATACATCATAGTGAAAAACAATCGCTTTTCTATACTTTGTACAGAAGGAAGTTTTTTTCCTGGCAGCTCTTGATGTATACCAGGTGGTCTTGACAGTTCAGGTGACTATTTTTTGCTGCTAAATTATAAGCTTGTTTCGTTGTCAAAGTTTCTTTACATGTGGTTTTAGTATTCTTCTTTATACAAAATTTGTTCCGTGTTATCAAGACAAATGAATATGCCTTGCGCGGTATCGTGAAAAATATTAATAAAATCAAATAAATAAAAAAATATTTTTTTGTCTTTTAAATCTATAAACTTGACGCAAATTTTATTTTTTAATATGTTTCACTCACGCACAATTGATTCTTCAATCGTAAAAATGTGCATGTTCATGGATTCGACGGCGCAACTGATTTTGAAATCCAAACAAGTAATTTTTCAAAGCGAATTGGCGCGACTCTACCTGGTATGAATATGCCTTGATGTATACTTGCTTTTATTTATTTAGCTTTTACAAAAATCAGTTTTTTCTCGACGCAACTCCTTTGAATTCTCTTTTAAAAATGTCCATTTGTTTACACGCAGCCAGTATGTGTTCAATTTTTTATACAGAGTCTAATATGCCGTTGTAATTAGAATGCAATGACAAAAGGGAACATTTCGGTACAATCAAGTACTATGTTATACATCGTCTTTCTTCTTTCCTCACTCCCCAATAAACTCAGACTTGCTTCAAGAAAAATTAATGTGGCAAAAACAGAACTAGCATTTTCCTTATTGTTTCGTGCGACACAGCAACATTACATTCTTCCTGAAGTTCTCCTGCAAGGACTCTGGCAGGCATTTAAATACTAAGTGTTCTGCTCTGCCGGATATTTTACAGGGACGATCACTTGAGGATTTTAACTCCAAACTTGCAAACTTCCAGTTTTACCCCAATTTAATATATCATAAGCAGTTTGCCTTTGCAAAATGGTATTATTTTTTTTCTCTCCATCCCACTGTGATATAATTTTAAAGCTCTTTTGATTATTCCTGTGTCTACAAAGGTTAACACATTATCGCTTTAATTAATCAGCTGATTACAATCTAACTGTCAAAACACTTTTGAAAAAGAGTAAGTTTATAACTACAGCCGTCAGAGTACATACATAAAAATTTAAGCAACTACTTTATACAAATGTTATTACAACCACCTTGTCATTCTGGCATCAGCTGCCATTGACACATTGGGTTAAGTTTACACAACAAAATGCAACTTTACTTTTGTTTTTATATACTATTTTAAAATAAAAATGTTACGACTGCAAATTTTTAATCAATTACCAAGAGTTACTTTAATTTCATTTACTAAACGTGCAACAAAGTTTCCATCAACACAATGCTACAATAGTCATAATATACCACACAGATCATCACAACATTTCCTGGAAGAATCAACCAGAAATATTTTCATATCATCTCGTCTAGAGAAGTACAGACGCGATACTGGAGCTCAAGATGTAGACACAGATAGTGATGATGAAGGCGAATCGGAATTCAAGGACGAACGAGATTCAAGGGTGATTAAAACTAAAGTAAATTCACTAAGGACTGATTTATTGCTTAAAGCCGGTTTGGGTATTGCAAGGAAGTAGGTTGAAAAAAAATTAATATATGTAATTACTTGAAAAATTATTTTTCTATTTTTAATTTTTATAGCAAAATTGAAAACATCTTTTATGAAAGTAGGGTGCGTGTAAATGGCAAAAAGTTGGCGAAGAAAAGCATGCAGGTAAACATTTCATTAAATAATTGAAAGGACTATTTTGAGCGAAATTATTTTTTTATTGAAAGCTCAACGAAGGTGACGAGATCGATGTTATACGCGGGTTCAGCCAACTAAATCCTTCCCATTTGATAGTTTCTCGTGTAGTTATTTTATCTGCCTCTGAACGAGAAGAGGGTTACAGTGTAAATTTAAGACGTTACAAAGGTTTATTAGTGGAGAACTATTCCGGCACAGATGCTTTCAAGACATCTGCAGTGTCAGATCATTTAAAGTAAAAATAAAAACAGAATTTGCTATGCCTTATATTATCTTTTTTAGTTATTATATAGATATTTGATTTTTAATTGCAATTTTAACAATTTGCAATAATAGACTTTTGAAACCCACATTGAGGTTTAGGGATTTTGATGTATGGAGCCATTGATTTTGTCTCATATTGTTTGATAGTTATTAATCAGTGCAGTAGTGGAGTCATAGGATTCAACACTTTCAAATATATTTCATCCTGTCACTCGTAGTTGGAAGCCATATTAATAATAAACAAATCATAAATCAATTGCGGTGATACGCTCATCATAAGAGAAAAAAAGTATCCCTATACGAAAATGCTTGCCATATAACTAACGACACTTAAAAATATGTTCTTCAAATGCAGTTTGACAAGCAAATGTAGACTAAGAACGTGCCCAGGGCCCAGAAATCAAGAGGTTAGTAAATATTTTTTTCAATTCTTTTTGCTAACGTTGTGAACAATTGTATTTTACATGTACATATATGCATTTAAATGAATTTAAATGCAATTGCACACATGTACATACATACATGTTTTAATTAAAATGCTTTTCAAGTTCATTTTGATGAATTTTTACTTTTATTCTTTTTACGTTTCTTCTTGGGCTTTTTATTTGGATTACCTTTTATCTTGTGTACTATGAGAGTTTTATAGCTTTCCAAAAAACCATCAGTGTCCGAATCATCACCTTCTTTCTTAACAGAATTATCACTAATGTTTTGAAGTTCTCTACTACTGTCCACATCCATTCGTTCTATCTTCGGTACAATACTTGGCATTGCTTGCGATGACGTTGGTATCTTGTCAATAATTTCCGATAAAGCATTGATTGCTTCATCACCATCCAATTTTGATGAGTCCATTTCATGGTTATCAGCACTAAAAGATATAAAATCACTTGACCAGGTTTTTTTCACACTTTCTGATTTTACTTCCTTTCCTTTTATAACTTCTGCTGGTTGTATTTTCGACTTTACACTTTTTTTCCTTACAATTTTCTTGATTCCTTCCGTAGCTTTTTTAATTTTGGCATGCTTTCTTCTTTCTTCAACCCATTTGTGTATCTCTTCACTAATTGCAGACAATTGCTTCGGAAACACCATACACAAGGCTTTTACGCCAAATATTTCCTCTATAAAGTTTTCTAACTTTGGCTGGGCATACACCGGCTGCGTTTCATCTTTAGTTTCTGCATTTCTTGCTATCAAACTAATTACGTAGTTGGGTTTGATACTTAGGGATATGAAGACACAGCTACTTGTCTGATTGTTTATCTTACGCAGAGAACTTTCCATTCCTAGGCATATAGCCTTCTGTGTGGCAAAAACTATTGGCTCAAGTTTGCTTTCTTGGATGGCATTTTGGAGTAGAAGTTTCAAGTGATTTAGTTCTTTTTCATCTAAAATGGGACTGGAGTAAAAAATATTTTTAGATGTTGTTTAACCTTTTTGCCCTCCTAATCACTTTTACCATTTTGTTTTGTTGGGATTAGCTAAAATTGCTTTCAACTTGGGCAGCGCTTTCTGTTTTCCTTTAGTTTCTTTGGATTTTATCTTCGTCAAGCTCATAGTTTCTATTTCTTTAGTGACAAAATATTTTAAGTGAACAAATTTGGAATCACATGTGTATTTCATTTATTATTGTTTGGCGTATGTTCAATGTAAGTATGTAAATGCAGATCTTGTTTCAGTTTTCGTTTAATAAACACGCTCAGTGTTGCCGCTCAACTAGAATTTATATTTAAAGAATTAACCCGTGCGCCTCGTGCTAAAACTTACATATGTTGACAGTTTTATACTCGATTTAATTTAATTTCCATTCTATTCTTATATCAAACAATCGACATTTCTTAATTTGTTATTTGCGCTGCTAGATGAACATTATTATACGTATATTTATTTTTAATATTACAGTAGAAACTCGATTCCTGCACGTATTGAAAACCGGGCTCGGTGCAAGTTTCGAAGTTGTCGCAAGTACCGAGTTTTAATACAAAATAAAAGGCACATACATCTGTTTAGAATCTAAGTTTAATACTTCAATTCAAAACAATTAAGTTCAACGCATTCGAATAACAGTATATATATTATGTGGAATTAAAGAAATTTAAAATTTTTGTTTGTTTTGTACAAAGTCGCTTGTTCATTACTACACTGCTTCTTAGTCTCTGGAGCATCATAATATCGTCTAATGAAGCATTGTTTTGCTCCGCCCATTCGAAGCAAATATTGAACGCTGATGTAGTATAGTATAAAATTTTTTTAGGTAAATCAAAACAAATAGTTTTAATATTTTTTAGAAATAATTTAGGAATTATTCAGGTATGGGATAGTAGTCGATCGATTTCAATGTAATCGTTTTGAAGTGGTAATATGAGTTTCAATCGATATTCAAGCAATATCAAATTATCCTCTTTCACAATAGAAAGCAGAAGATTAAAATAGAGAAACGTGATATCATTTCAACAACTGATATACACTTTTGCAGAAAATAATTAGATATTAGATTAGAAATTCATTCTCATAGTCCATAGAAATCCATCAGATCACTTCAAACCTACCGGTTTAAAATCGATCGATACAATATTATACAATATTATTTAAGCTCAAGGTCTTGTTTATTGTTTATTTGTAATTATCAATATTTCGATACTCTACTCTTCAGGAAAATTGTGTTTTGTTTAATAAACAAATATCAATAATTACAGATAATATTGTTTAACCATTAAACAAGAACTTGAGCTTAAATAATATTTTAATCCAAATTGTTTTTACATACATATGGTACATACGTTCATACATATATTAATTTCAAAAAGGATTTAACTTATCAAATAAAAGTAAGAAATATTAATAGTCACAAAAACAAAACAAAATTAACTTGTGAAGAAAACAACTTTTGTTTTATTAATTTTTTTTTTACAATAACTGAAACTTTATTTCCATTCGTATTGATCAGTTTACTTTACGAATCAAATGCCTTAGTTTTGTGCAACATTATCGATATCAGTTTTAAAGTTTATTATTTTATTTAATATTATAAAAATTCCAAATAATAAACTATAAAACTGATATCGATAATGTTGCACAAAACTACAGGCATTTGATTCGTAAATTTAACTGATCAATAGGAATGGAAATAGAGTTTTTTCTATTGTAATAAAACAGAAAATGTTACTTTCTTAAAAAATTTAATTTTTTGTTAGTAATATCTATCTATATTTTTTACCTTTTTTATAATAATTTGGTTAATTTAATATTTAAGCTTGAGGTCTTTCGTTTAACAATTTTATTAAAAAATAATCGAAATTTCGATACTCATTGAGTATCGAAATTTCGATTATTTTTTAATAAAATTGTTAAACGATAAAAGACCTCAAGCTTAAATATTAAATTAACCAAATTTTTTGTTACGTAAGACACTTTTAGTTTCATTTGATTTGTTAAATTTTTTTCAATTTATGAATGTATGCACAAACAATTTTAAAGTTTTTTTTTCAATTATTAGTATCATTTAAAACTTTTCCTGAAAAAGTCGCCAAAAGAGGAATCGAAATATTGAAAATAATTAATTTGTTCGTTTTATTAAAAAAAGACCTAAAGATCGATAATATAAATAACTCGTACGTATAAGTATATAAAAACATAGTCATTGGAAAAAATAATATTAATTAAAAAAATTCTACTGAATTATTTTTCTAAACTTAATTTTGTATATTTAGTGCCGAGGCTAGACATACAGTTTGAATAATTCCTTTATGAGGTATATAGTTTATACACCTGTGAATAGGTAATTACATCCTCTATGCAGTTATTTCTTATACAATTTAAGGAACAAAGAAGACGTATTTAAATCAGTTGATTTATTATAAAATAAATTACCATAACATCACTTTTAATACATTTTTATTTTTAATATTTTGAGGGTCTTTTGAAGATCATTTGTGTCCAGGATACCTGGATCTTTATATGTATCAATTATTTAAAGTAAATTAAGAGTTTTGAAAATGAATATTTTTATTAAAAATAAACAAAATTTCCTACGCTCTAAGCAATTTAAAATTTAATTCAGCATTTAATAAGGTTCCAATAAATTATAAGTTTGGATACTTTTTGTTCTAAATTTAAACATATTTTGAGAAAGCAAAAACAAATTATATTCAACCATGTTTCACAGAACCTGTAGAAAGTGAAAAGTTACACATTTTTTCAATTTGTAACGCTTTCGCTTTGTTTCTTTTGCTTTCACATTCTTTTCGTAAAAACTTTACATGCCTTAAAGCGCTGATTTAAGTTTTTTATAGAAAATATTTGTATCATACAATTAATTTAAATATTTGGAGCATGTACATCATTTTCATTTTTCTAATTCGAAGTGGAATAGAAAACAAATATTGTTTTAATTGGTTTAATTTCCAGCGATGCTATAAACGTTTGAATTTTCACTTTTGTACGAATTCAGGTTCTGTGACACACCTGATTGCTTGTATGCAACCGGCTTTACTTTTAGAAAAATCGTCTGTCGAAAGAAAAAATCCGATCAAAAATCCAAATAAGCCAATTTACTTTAAAACTATAATAAGTGTAACAATGACACTGATTGATCATGTTTTATTCTTGTCTTTTCTTATAGATTTTTTTCACAGGTTATTGCATAGTATAAGTGTGGCTGTCAGCTTCCTGGCGTTACAGCAGGGTTCCTCGCATTACAATAGTAAAAAGATCTATGACCTGTTCTTTGAACTCTAACTTGTATGAGCGTACTTCAACAAAAGTGCATACAAATGGCAAATTTTTTATGGTTGACTTATTTTTAAAGATTATGAATGATCTGAAGATTCGCAACCACAATGTCAAATACTGAATGTTCACCGATAAATCTAAAACCTTAATGCAAAAAAAAATCCTAAAAAATAAATTAATACTAGATTATTTTTTTAATAAATGGACGTATATTATAAAAGGAAATGTTATTATCTCAATGCCTCAAGTGTCGATTCCAAAACATACACATATTGCTTTTTAACTGTTCATAAATAAAAGTTGCATTGTTTCTAGGCAACGACAGATGACAGCCCCATTATCCTAGGACTTGCTATAGCAGACCGATTAATAAAACTGATACAAGGCAAAATAGTTCATTTGTGGAAGACGGTTAATGGAGAAAAAAGCATAAAAGTATCACCATATGAAATAGATAAAAATTTGTCCATAAAACGAAAATCTTGATTTAAAATTTTTCTTATATCATCATGATACACTTCTTTTTGCAATGTTGCTCAGTAATAAATTTGTAGACTTCTTCTTAAAGTACACTATGACTCCAAAACCAAACAACTTTTTGCCAACTATGGCAACAAATTAGGAGCTGAGAGTTGAGACAAGTTCAATATGGCGAAGCCAATAAAGTTCCACATATTTTCAGAAAATTGCGCGACTTTTTCTATTAATACTTTTGTAATTGCAAATTTATGTCATAAATTTAAAAATTTTATTACAAAAAGAAACTTAAATTTTAATTTACAATATTGAATTAAAATTTTTATTTAAAATAACTATGCTATACATATATGATTAAAATAAATTATTTTTCTTACATCTAAAACATGAATGTCTAACTTAATCATTAATAATCATAGTCACCCAACGATGGCATAACATCAGTATCGTACTTCAATTTTTTTGCTGTACGATTAAGTTCCTCATTTTGACGATTTTCATATTTTTTAGATTCTGAATTTTGTATCTTTTTGGAATACATATCGTTAGAAGCGAGAGCTTCTGCAACGATTTCCGTCGGGAAGTAATTTTCAGTGGTTATATCATTATCTAGGTTTGTAGTACGGGTACTTTCATTAACAGTTGTCACAGTATGTGTCGTAGTTTCTACTTTCTCGAGTTGTGACTCAGTGGTGACCTCAATTTTAGTTATTTCAGGTATTGCTCTCGTTTTTTCTTGTTGCATATCTGTTAGTGTGGAAGATTCAAAACTTTCTGTTGTTGATAATTGGAAAACTAGCTCGTTCGTTTGCTTATTGTTATTTGCTGTAGACTTAACAGTGAATTCCTCCTTGAATGTGCTTTCTTCTGTTGTTGGCAAAAATTCAATTGTCACATGCTGGATTCTACTAGGTGTTTCCGTTGTTGTCGATCTGTTAGAAAACCTATCAAAATCTATTACGCTTTCTTCCAAAATATCCTGTACAAACTCTGTTGGTGTTTCATTGATACCTGAAGCATCGTCTGGGAGTTTTGAAGATGCACTTTCAGTTAACGAAGTAGTTGTGGCATCTTGAAATCTTTCAGTTGCAGTTTCATAATTCGATTGCGCTACAGGTTCTGTTGAGAACTCCGTTTCCAAAAGTAATTCAGTTGTTGCTTCGATGGTAGTTTTAGTGGTAGTCATTGAGGTTGTTGATAAATAATCATAACTTTCGGTTTGCGAAGTTGGATCCATGATTTGATATACTGTTTCCAAAGTAAATTTATTTAGTTCATCAGTAGTAGTTTCCTTAGATAAGGGTGTAGTATTATAATCAAGTATTGAAACTGGGATAGCTTCATATGAAACATCTGTTAAAGGTAAAGGCATTGGTAAACCGTCTACATTTGCAATATTTTTCCTACTTGTTGTGTCCTCATACTCTTCTGTTGGTATATCAAAAGACTCGGTTGTGGAAGAGCTTTTCATAATTTTATTTTTCTCATGCAGTTCGACTATAAGATCGCTAGATTCTGTAGAAGTCATATTATTTTCTGTTGATTTATCTTCAGTAATAGAAGAATCTAATTCATTCAATGGAGAGGTATTTACATACACTTGAGTTTTATGTGACATCAAATTAACTTCTGTTTCAGTAGTATCTATAACAGATGATGTTGAATATGAGTCAGGAATATTTATAGTTGTTGCTGCAATTTGTTCTGTCGTGGACTGTAAATTGGAATTAATTACTTCATTCTTGGTTGGCTCCTCGTTTACAAATAATTCCAACTCCAATTTTGTTGCAGCTTCAATGTTCTCTTCATAATTTTGTGTTGAAGTTTCCAGTTCGCCAGAACTCTCCGTTGTTAGTTCAACTTTATTATTATTTGGTTCAGTTGTGTCTTCACGTCCGGTGGTCGTTGTTTGTGAACCCGAACCTTTTTCTATGTTCTCTTCATCATTTAGTGTTGTAGTGACCAGTCCGCCAGAACTCTCCGTCGTTAGTTTAAACAAATTATTAGGTTCATGTTCATGTTCGGTGGTCGTTGGTTGTGAACCCGAATCTGTTTCTATGTTGTCTTCATAATTTAGTGTTGTAGTTTCCAATCTGCCAGAATTATCCGTCGTTAGTTCAAACGTATTATTTGGTTCGGTAGTATCTTCACTTTCGGTGGTCGTTAGTTGTGAACCCGAACCTTCTTCTAAGTTATTTTCATCATTTAGCGTTGTAGTTTCCAATCCACTAGAACTCTCTGTCGTTAGCTCAAATGTGTTATTATTAGTTTCAGTTGTATCCTCACGTTCAATGTTCGTTGGTTGTGAACCTGAACTTTCTTCTATGTTCTTTTCATAATTTAGTGTTGTAGTTTCTGATCCGCCAGAACTTTCGGTTGTTAATTCTAATGTGTTATTATTTGGTTCAGTTGTATCTTCACGTTCGATAGTCTTTGTTTGTGAACCCGAAACTTCTTCTATGTTCTCATCATAATTTAGTGTTGTAGTTTGCAATCCGCCAGAACTCTCCGTGGTTAGTTCAAATGTGCTATTACTAATTTCAGTTGCGCCTTCATGTTCGGTGGTCGTTAGTTGTGAACCCGAACCTGTTTCACCATAATTTAATGTTGTAGTTTCTGATCCGCCAGAACTTTCGGTTGTTAATTCTAATGTGTTATTATTTGGTTCAGTTGTATCTTCACGTTCGATAGTCGTTGTTTGTGAACCCGAAACTTCTTCTATGTTCTCATCATAATTTAGTGTTGTAGTTTGCAATCCGCCAGAACTCTCCGTGGTTAGTTCAAATGTGCTATTACTAATTTTAGTTGCGCCTTCATGTTCGGTGGTCGTTAGTTGTGAACCCGAACCTGTTTCATCATAATTTAATGTTGTAGTTTCCAATCTGCCAGAACTCTCTGTCGTAATTTCAAATGTATTATTACTAATTTCAGTTGCACCTTCACGTTCGATAGTCGTTGTTTGTAAACCCGAACCTTCTTCTATGTTCTCATCATAATTTAGTGTTGTAGTATCTGATCCGCCAGAACTCTCCGTCGTTAGCTCAGATGTGTTATTACTAATTTCAGTTGCGCCTTCACGTTCGATAGTCGTTGTTTGTGAACCCGAACCTTCTTCTATGTTCTCATCATAATTTAGTGTTGTTGTTTGCAATACGCCAGAACTCTCCGTCGTTAGTTCAGTTGCACCTTCATGCTCGGTGGTCGTTGGTTGTGAACCCGAACCTGTTTCTATGTTGTCTTCATAATTTATTGTTGTAGTTTCTGATCCGCCAGAACTTTTCGTCGTCAATTCTAATGTGTTATTATTTGGTTCAGTTGTATCTTCACGTTCGATAGTCGTTGTTTGTGAACCCGAACCTTCTTCTATCTTCTCATCATAATTTAGTGTTGTAGTTTCTGATCCGCCAGCACTCTCCGTCGTTAGCTCAGATGTGTTATTACTAATTTCAGTTGCACCTTCATGTTCGGTGGTCGTTGGTTGTGAACCTGAACGTGTTTCATCATAATTTAATGTTGTAGTTTCTGATCCGCCAGAACTTTCGGTTGTTAATTCTAATGTGTTATTATTTGGTTCAGTTGTATCTTCACGTTCGATAGTAGTTGTTTGTGAACTCGAACCTTGTTCTATGTTCTCATCATAATTTAGTGTTGTTGTTTGCAATACGCCAGAACTCTCCGTCGTTAGTTCAAATGTGTTATTACTAATTTCAGTTGCGCCTTTACGTTCGGTGGTCGTTGGTTGTGAACCCGAACCTTCTTCTAAGTTCTTTTCATCATTTAGCGTTGTAGTTTCCAATCCACTAGAACTCTCTGTCGTTAGCTCAAATGTGTTATTATTAGTTTCAGTTGTATCCTCACGTTCAATGTTCGTTGGTTGTGAACCTGAACTTTCTTCTATTTTCTTTTCATAATTTAGTGTTGTAGTTTCTGATCCGCCAGAACTTTCGGTTGTTAATTCTAATGTGTTATTATTTGGCTCAGTTGTATCTTCACGTTCGATAGTCGTTGTTTGTGAACTCGAACCTTGTTCTATGTTTTCATCATAATTTAGTGTTGTAGTTTGCAATACGCCAGAACTCTCCGTCGTTAGTTCAAATGTGTTATTACTAATTTCAGTTGCACCTTCATGCTCGGTGGTCGTTGGTTGTGAACCCGAACCTGTTTGTATGTTGTCTTCATAATTTATTGTTGTAGTTTCTGATCCGCCAGAACTTTTCGTCGTCAATTCTAATGTGTTATTATTTGGTTCAGTCGTATCTTCACGTTCGGTAGTCGTTGTTTGTGAACCCGAACCTATTTCTATGTTCTCATCATAATTTAATGTTGTAGTTTCCGATCCGCCAGAACTCTCGGTTGTTAATTCTAATGTGTTATTATTTGGTTCAGTTCTATCTTCACGTTCGATAGTCGTTGTTTGTGAACCCGAACCTTCTTCTATCTTCTCATCATAATTTAGTGTTATAGTTTGCAATCCGCCAGAACTCTCCGTCGTTAGTTCAAATGTGTTATTACTAATTTCAGTTGCACCTTCACGTTCGATTGTCGTTGTTTGTAAACCCGAACCTTCTTCTATGTTCTCATCATAATTTAGTGTTGTAGTTTCTGATCCGCCAGCACTCTCCGTCGTTAGCTCAGATGTGTTATTACTAATTTCAGTTGCACCTTCATGTTCGGTGGTCGTTGGTTGTGAACCCGAACCTGTTTCATCATAATTTAATGTTGTAGTTTCTGATCCGCCAGAACTTTCGGTTGTTAATTCTAATGTGTTATTATTTGGTTCAGTTGTATCTTCACGTTCGATAGTCGTTGTTTGCGAACCCGAACCTTTTTCTATGTTCTCATCATAATTTCGTGTTGTAGTTCGCAATCCGCCAGAACTCTCCGTCGTTAGTTCAAATGTGTTATTACTAATTTCAGTTGCGCCTTCACGTTCGGTGGTCGTTGGTTGTGAACCCGAACCTTCTATGTTCTCATCATAATTTAGTGTTGTAGTTTCTGATCCGCCAGCACTCTCCGTCGTTAGCTCAGATGTGTTATTACTAATTTCAGTTGCACCTTCATGTTCGGTGGTCGTTGGTTGTGAACCCGAACCTGTTTCATCATAATTTAATGTTGTAGTTTCTGATCCGCCAGAACTTTCGGTTGTTAATTCTAATGTGTTATTATTTGGTTCAGTTGTATCTTCACGTTCGATAGTCGTTGTTTGTGAACCCGAACCTTTTTCTATGTTCTCATCATAATTTAGTGTTGTAGTTTGCAATCCGCCAGAACTCTCCGTCGTTAGTTCAAATGTGTTAATACTAATTTCAGTTGCGCCTTCACGTTCGGTAGTCGTTGGTTGTGAACCCGAACCTTCTTCTATGTTCTCATCATAATTTAGTGTTGTAGTTTCTGATCCGCCAGCACTCTCCGTCGTTAGCTCAGATGTGTTATTACTAATTTTAGTTGCACCTTCATGTTCGGTGGTCGTTGGTTGTGAACCCGAACCTGTTTCATTATAATTTAATGTTGTAGTTTCTGATCCGCCAGAACTTTCGGTTGTTAATTCTAATGTGTTATTATTTGGTTCAGTTGTATCTTCACGTTCGATAGTCGTTGTTTGTGAACCCGAACCTTTTTCTATGTTCTCATCATAATTTAGTGTTGTAGTTTGCAATCCGCCAGAACCCTCCGTCGTTAGTTCAAATGTGTTATTACTAATTTCAGTTGCGCCTTCACGTTCGGTGGTCGTTGGTTGTGAACCCGAACCTGTTTCTATGTTGTCTTCATAATTTAGTGTTGTAGTTTCTGATCCGCCAGCACTCTCCGTCGTTAGCTCAGATGTGTTATTACTAATTTCAGTTGCACCTTCATGTTCGGTGGTCGTTGGTTGTGAACCCGGACCTGTTTCATTATAATTTAATGTTGTAGTTTCTGATCCGCCAGAACTTTCGGTTGTTAATTCTATTGTGTTATTATTTGGTTCAGTTGTATCTTCACGTTCGATAGTCGTTGTTTGTGAACCCGAACCTTTTTCTATGTTCTCATCATAATTTAGTGTTGTAGTTTGAAATCCGCCAGAACTCTCCGTCGTTAGTTCAAATGTGTTATTACTAATTTCAGTTGCGCCTTCACGTTCGGTGGTCGTTGGTTGTGAACCCGAACCTGTTTCTGTGTTCTCTTCATAATTTAGTGTTGTAGTTTCCAATCTGCCAGAACTCTCCGTCGTTAGTTCAAATGTATTATTTGGTTCAGTAGTATCATCACTTTCGGTGGTCGTTAGTTGTGAACCCGAACCTTCTTCTAAGTTCTTTTTGTCATTTAGCGTTGTAGTTTCCAATCCACTAGAACTCTCTGTCGTTATTTCAAATGTATCATTACTAATAAATTCAGTTGTATCTTCACGTTCGGTTGTCGTTGGTTGTGAACCCGAACTTTCTTCTAAGTTCTTATCATCATTTAGCGTTGTAGTTTCCAATCCACTAGAACTCTCTGTCGTTATTTCAAATGTATCATTACTAATAAATTCAGTTGTATCTTCACGTTCGGTTGTCGTTGGTTGCGAACCCGAACTTTCTTCTATGTTCTCTTCATAATTTAGTGTTGTAGTTTCTAAACCGCCAGAACTTATCATGCTGCTGTTCAAGTTGACATTCTCATTTAATGTTGGATTTTTCGTAGAATATAAATTTATAGATTCTGTGGTAGTTTTTATAACAGGTGGTTCTCTGTTTAACGTTTCGAGAATATTTAGTGTATTTAAAATATTAATATATCCTTCGTTGTCAGTATATGTTGTTATAGCAGGATTATATGGTTTATACTGTTTATAGCTGTAAGGCTTATAGTTTTTTATATGCTGCTCTGCCAATTTAACAAAATCCTTGGGTGTTATGATCAAATCATAAGAATTTTGCACTGATTCATCGCCTTTAGTATCGCTGTTAGCTATTGGATACGTAAAATGCCTCGTTAATCTACCGTAATTAAAACAATGAGCTGTTGCAATTATTAAAAATATGATTACAGTCCTGCCCGACATTATGACGAGAGTGTGAAATGCTAACTGCCAAATATTTCTTTTTGTCTTTTACTTTAAATATTAACGATAGTCGTATTTACCTGACTAGTTTTCAAGCCAATACCAATACTTGTCTACTTAATATTTTTCTTTGTAAAAAATTATACACTTGCAATTTTTGTCACACTTCTAAATTAAAATACTGAGTACATAAACATAATTTCTACCTGCTTTTCTTTTACCAATGCAAAGACTGTAAATAAAGTGAAACATTTATCTTTATCTGAATTTAAGGACATTTTACAGGTATTTTTATTTTCATGTCGCTGTGGATTTTACAATATACATACATATGTATATAAGGGTGTTAGGGAAAACTACTATGTATTTGCATAGAGTTTCATTTGTAAGAGACACTTTGAAATTATCTGCCATATGAATAGAAGTGAAAATTGAGAACATTTTGAAATTTTTTGGGAAAAAGTATTTTTCACCAGAAACACTCATTTTGCAACAAAGGTGTACAGGTATAAAAAATTTCAAATAATTATTATTTATTGTGGGTTGGGATAGTATGCACACATTTCGTTAGTGACAATGCCAACCTTTAAGCATAATGTTTCAAAAACGTTCAACCTCTCAAATAACAAATGAAAATTACAAAAACATATTCATAGTTGGGTAGAAAACACATACAAGCAATACAACAAATAACTTACATATAAGTACATATTCCAAATAAATCTTTATATTTTTTTACACGATCAAAATTTCTCGAAGAGGGAAGAGAAGGTTCGAAACAAGTGAGAACTTACAGTGGTATCATGAGACAAATTTTCTAGATCGATTAGCTGGTCCAATGATGTTTTTAAAACAGCAAATATTGCTCGAAGAGTTCTCAAGATGCGAGAAATACTTTCTAGTACATTATTTTAATATTTTAAACTAAATTCAAGGATGTAAGAACATTTGACAGAAAACCAATCTTTTTTTGTTTTAAACATCGTTACAATTACAGAATTTAGATTAAATTTTTTTGAAAATGTTTTAATTGTATGTATGACAAACAATGTACATATGTATGTACATACATACATATGTACATGTATTAATTACACGTATTTCAGATTCGGATTTGACTTGCGCAAGTTTTAATTTAGCTGGTAGAAATATTGAGAGATAAATACTGCTTTTCTCTATATTTTCTCAGCTGAATTGAAGCTTTCCCAAGCAAAATTGTCCGGTTTGAAAAATGTATTTTTCCGCATTTAAAACCAGCGTCAAGAAAATTAACAAATATATGCAAAACTAATACCTGATTAACAAACGTCAAGTTTTCTTACTAGAGTTATAATTCTGCATACATACTTATATTTTAAACTGGGAAAACGATAATGATATAATTCTACAGGTTTCTATGTTTTTGACTTCATAGGGCTCAGTAATAACTAGTTCACACATGTCAAGTTTTCTCGCTAAAATTTTTTTAATGCAGCTGGAAGAAAGAGACTATATGTATGTCTTTCTTTCTCCATTTTTCTACCAGCTGAAATAAAACTTAACATATGTGGACCAGATATACATAAGTAACGCATGTTTAGATATTAAAAATTTTCTGTAGCTTTTTATTGATGGCGCTCAAAATTTTTCTACTTTAAGCTTCTTTAGGCATAATTCCTTAAAAATCATTTTGTTTTTTAATAAAATAAGCGATTAATTTTTCATCCATTCCTATCCTGATGATTTTCTGATGGATTAACACGTCTTTTCTACTAGAAAATTTTTATTGCCCAAGATTTAATTCGACTGGGAGAAAGATGGAGAAAATAAATATTTCTATCTCTTTCGCGCGTAATTAAAGTTGTGCAGTGGAAATGACGTGTGAGCTTATGGTGTTTCCGAGGCCCATTAAAAGGTCTATGCTACAGCTCAGGCCATAAAATGATTGCCAAACTGTATACCATACACGTATATGAAAGTGGACAATTTTTTTATCCACTTTTATATAAGGTGTATGGCAATTGCCTTCTTTGCTTTGCATAGACCTTATAAATGGATATTTTGTGTTTCAAGTAATTCAGGCCAGAAGTATAGACTTGTACTATACATCTCTTCATTCTTCTACCCAATTAGTTTACCTTATGGCAATGCACATTGGCTGGAAAGTAATATCCACCAAGTATGAAGACTCATTAATAGTGAACCAGACATGCGATAACTAAGTTTTACTTTGTGCGGGTGGTACCGCTCCCGCAGCTTCAACCAATTTTTGAATGTAATGTATACAAGATATGTACATATGCACATGCACACATATGTACTTATATAATGAATTTAGGTGTAATCAACATACCCGACTTTTTAAGTATGAGCCGACTTACATAACTGCTGAAGGAGTTCTCCTGCTCCCGTACTACGAATCCGGACGCATATTTCCTGCACATTCATGGGGCTATAATTTTGCCCGTCTAGTAGTTTTTCATCAATATTCACTGCAGAAAATGGGTCTATTCTGTTTCCCAAAGGAGCTACACATGTATATATGTATGTAGGCAAATTTTTAATTATTTTAAGTATTGATTGAAGAAGTCCTCGGAATTTGTGGAGCGTCAATAGATTCTTGTTGGCGTGTTCTTCTTTTTTTCATAGTCTATATCAACGGTATTTTCGTTAGACTTAATAAATTACGTTTGCGTTGTACTCAAAAAGACGTTCATGAAGTTATAAATTTAAATTGAAAACTGAAATTTGCTTTTTTATCAGAATGACGTACATAATGTACGTAATAAAAATTTCGTTTGAAAACTGAAATTTTATTCAAAGTATTTGTATCCAGTTTCCAACACTACTTTAACAAACAAATGTTTTCCAGCACTAGTTATATACTGAACGTACCAGACAGCCGGCATGAATTGACAACAGCCTAACAGCAGAGTTATTGTTAATAAAATTTTATAACACGCTTTTCTTTTACAAAATATTAATAAATATTGGTAAATATATTCAAATGATAGTTTAATGTAAAATGTTGGTCTAGTAGCATTCTGTAGTAAAGGAAAAAAATTTAATTAAGTTCATGCATTGCAAGAGATAAGTGAATGGAAGATAAAACTTGTACCTGTCGGTAAACGTTTAAACAAATTCAATGGTTTTATTTTCCTTCACAGATCTGAAGTATTAAAAAATGGATTCAGATTTATATGATGAATTTGGTAACTATATTGGCCCAGATTTAGATAGTGATGAAGATGACGACCAAAGTATTTATGGGCAGCAAGACCAACAAGATGAACATGATGTGAGTATTGTATAAACACAATCACTTCCCTATATAATTACATATACTTATAGCTAATAATTTATTACTTTGACAATTAGGAAGAGGCCAATGAAGAGGAAGAGGATCACAATGAAGATGAGGATAAGCAAGTCACTGCTGTTGTGTTGCACGAGGACAAACGCTACTACCCCACTGCCGTTGAAGTTTATGGACCCGATGTTGAGACTATAGTGCAAGAAGAAGATGCGCAGCCATTGGACAAACCCTTAATAGAACCCGTTAAAAAACTAAAATTTCAAATCAAAGAACAAGAACTTCCCGAAACAACATACAATATGGAATTTATGGCCGATATTATGGACACACCTCCGCTTATACGTAACGTGGCTTTAATTGGCCATCTACATCATGGAAAAACCACATTTGTAGATTGTCTCATACGTCAGACACATCCCCAATTTGAACTGAATGAAGAACGGTCCTTACGCTACACGGACACTTTATTTACTGAACAAGAACGTGGCGTTAGCATTAAAGCTACTCCAGTTACCTTGGTCTTGCAAGATATAAAGCAAAAAAGCTATTTAATGAACATTTTCGATACACCCGGTCATGTAAATTTTTCGGATGAAATAACTGCAGCCATGCGCATGTGTGACGGTGTGGTAGTCTTTGTTGATGCTGCTGAGGGAGTTATGTTGAATACTGAGAGATTGTTAAAACACGCAGTCCAAGAGAAAATGGCCATTACGTTGTGTATTAATAAGGTAAGATTGAGGCCATGTCCCACTACATGCGAAAGAAAATTACGTTCGAACATTTATATGAAAAGCAAAAAAAAAAATGTAAATGTATTTCAAAACATTTTATTTTTTAAATTGTTTTAAAATGGAGCTGCGAGTTTCACCTGTTTGTTACACGGTTTCAAGTTAGTCTATAGTTCTGACATTTCCCTGGTGCTTATTCCAGTTCGTTAGTAGACCTTTTAAAATATTTTAAAGCATTTAAAAAGTTATAAATTGATTCAAATACTCCTAAGTAAGAAAGTTTTAATTCTTAATATTGAAATATATAATTTAGGGATATTCTCCATAACTAATGGTTTAAAACAATTAAGAGTTTGAAAATTTTTAATGAGAACATATAAAAAGTTATAGGAATATTTTTATGAAAATAAATCTTTTAAAACTTGCAACACACTCTTATATGTTTAAAGGTGTACAGACGAACTCTGGTAGTCGTGTCAGGCTTAGATTAATCTAAAACCTACAACAAAGAAAAATAAATTTTACAAATTCAAAGAATCTCAAATATTTTAAAAAATATATATTTTTTCAAATAAAGCTTTTGCAAAGCATTTTATTCTAACAAAAAAAAAAAAAAAAAAAAAAAAAAAAAAAAAAAAACTAATAAAGGTCTATCACCGAAATGATTTAAACCATAAAAACTTGCAGCAAATATTTGTTTTGACGGAAAAGACTTTTTTTGATAGAAAATCTACCTCACACATAACTGTGCTGCATCTAAATTTCAGATTGATCGCCTTATCCTAGAATTGAAATTGCCACCTCAGGATGCTTACTTCAAACTCAAACATATTGTGGAAGAGGTCAACAGTTTATTGAGCACTTATGGCAACGCGGAAGAAACTACTTTGGTGTCCCCAATTTTGGGAAACGTCTGCTTTGCCAGTTCTCTATATGGCTTTTGTTTTACCCTGAAGTCTTTTGCCAAATTATATGCTGATACCTACGAAGGTGTTAATCACGTGGAATTTTCGAAACGATTGTGGGGCGATATGTACTTCCACAGCAAATCGTATGTATTAATTAAAATATAAAACAAAAATATCGATATTAAATTAGAATTTTTCAGACGCAAATTTACCAAAAAGCCCCCTCACAACTCTGCCCAACGCAGTTTTGTCGAATTTATTTTGGAACCCATGTACAAATTGATTGCCCAGGTGGTGGGCGATGTTGATGTTACTTTGGCCGATACCTTGGCAGAATTGAATATACGTATAACAAAGGAGGAAATGAAGTCGAATATAAGACCTCTGTTGCGTATGGTCTGTAATCGGTTTTTGGGTGATTTTAGTGGTTTTGTCAATATGTGTGTGGAACACATACGTTCGCCCTTAGATAATGCCAAAACAAAAGTAGATCATATTTTCACTGGTCCCAAAGAGGGTGACATGTACCGTGATATGATTGAATGCAATCAGAGCGGTTCTCTAATGGTTCACAGTTCGAAAATGTATCCCACCGATGATTGCACATTTTTCCAGGTATTGGCCCGTGTTATATCCGGTACGTTGTATGCCGGTCAAGAGGTACGTGTCTTGGGAGAAAATTACACATTGCAAGATGAGGAAGACTCTCGAGTTTTGCAAGTGGGACGTTTGTGGGTGTATGAAGCTCGTTATAAAGTTGAATTGAATAGAGTTCCCGCTGGCAATTGGGTCTTAATCGAAGGTATAGACCAGTGTATAGTCAAAACTTCAACAATTGTGGATGTAAAGGCAACGGAAGACTTATACGTTTTTAGACCATTGAAATTTAATACACAAAGTATTATTAAAATTGCTGTGGAGCCCGTCAATCCCTCTGAGCTACCCAAAATGCTAGATGGTCTACGTAAAGTAAACAAATCATATCCGTTACTATCCACTCGCGTAGAAGAATCGGGTGAACATGTTATTTTGGGCACGGGAGAACTCTATTTGGATTGTGTCATGCACGATTTGCGCAAAATGTATTCAGAAATTGACATTAAAGTGGCCGATCCCGTTGTGGCTTTTTGTGAAACTGTGGTAGAAACAAGTTCACTAAAATGTTTCGCCGAAACCCCTAACAAGAAAAACAAAATCACCATGATTGCTGAGCCTTTGGAAAAGGGATTGGCAGAAGATATTGAAAATGAAGTGGTTTCTATAAATTGGAATAAAAAAAGATTGGGTGAATTCTTTCAGGTTAACTATGATTGGGATTTGTTGGCAGCCAGGTCTATATGGGCTTTTGGTCCTGACAATACGGGTCCAAATATTCTGGTAGATGATACTCTACCTTCTGAAGTAGATAAAAATTTGTTGACTTCTGTTAAAGATTCCATAGTACAAGGTTTTCAATGGGGTACCCGGGAGGGGCCCTTATGTGAAGAGCCTATACGTAATGTAAAATTTAAGATATTAGATGCTGTTATAGCCAATGAGGCGTTGCATAGAGGTGGCGGTCAAGTAATACCCACAGCCAGACGTGTGGCTTATTCAGCTTTTCTTATGGCCACCCCAAGACTAATGGAGCCCTACTTATTTGTGGAAGTACAAGCTCCAGCTGATTGTGTGTCAGCAGTTTACACTGTCTTGGCTAGAAGAAGGTGAGTGTTGTTTTTTCAAATTTGTTTCATAATGAAGTAAATTCAATATTTTCCATTTCTTCTTTTTGTTTATAGAGGTCATGTCACTCAAGATGCCCCCGTCTCCGGATCTCCTCTCTATACCATTAAAGCTTTTATACCCGCCATTGATTCCTTTGGTTTTGAAACTGATTTACGTACTCACACGCAAGGTCAAGCATTTTGCTTATCTGTATTTCATCATTGGCAAATTGTACCCGGCGATCCTTTGGATAAATCTATTGTAATACGCCCTCTAGAACCACAACAAGCCTCTCACTTGGCTCGTGAATTTATGATTAAAACACGTAGACGTAAAGGTTTATCGGAGGATGTTTCCATTAATAAATTCTTCGACGATCCTATGTTGTTGGAACTGGCCCGTCAAGATGTTTTGCTTAATTATCCATTATAAATACGCAAAATGCATTTAATATATTTATTTTAAGCCGTATGTATATTTTGAATAAAATGTGTAGAGCTGGAATACTTAAGTGTTTCTACATAAAGTTTTCTATAACATTTTATGTTACAAATGAGATGTTAACTTTTAAAGCTTTGAAGCTTTAGGTTTATTTTGCTAAAGTTCCATTGTTTACCAATAGATGTCCATTAAAAGAAAATGCTGTAAAGCACGGCAATTTCATTCTGAAACTTAATGACTGATAATGGGAAAGTTAATTATCACTGAGCAGAGCTACAAAATTAAGTTAAGAAAAAGTGTAGAAAATAAGTACAATTAGAGAACTAAATAACGAAATTGAAGTGCAGATCTTCTATGTCTTTAACTACTAAAACTAACAACCTCCTGAATTAAGCAGGAATTATAATTCGATGGCCCTATTAATGGGAGTTTATACTTAATATGAAATTTTTTGAAAGCCAATATCAAGACGTTCAATCAGACGGACTTACATACTTGGACCTCATCACGACAAGAAGAGAACAACAGAGCTTCTGTATTTTTCCATAATGACGATTAGGGAGACCCCATGCCTACGATCATCTGACACCGCAAGTTCGCCAATCACGCCAGGAAATTAGTTCGTCCATATAAAGAATTTTGCTTCAATAAAAGGACCAGATAAAGGTGCAAACATAAAAGTTTACGGAAGAACTAACTTGGAGAGCTACGGTAACGATTACAAAAAAGAATATAATTTTTTTCAATAAAATACATTTACCTCCAACACTTTGATGTGGATGTTAATTCTTTGGGTATTTCACAATTATATTTATATATTTTTTTATACAATTTTATTACTTATATGGAGTTGGGTTGTTCTAATCAAAAATGAACACTATTTCATTTTAGTTAATTCAAGTGACACTTTCCAGCGAGATTGTGGCAGTTCTGCAAATACATTACAACAACAACAACAAGTATTATGTTTAAAGTGTAGTTTTGTTAATATTTTGTACAACTGGCACCATCTTGCAATATCGTCCACTCAAATTAACAATGATTATTGTTCAATTTTGTAAATTTTTAGAACCAACTCCGCTGCACACAGCAACATACACACACGCTTGTTTTTATATTTTATATGCATAAGACAGGCCATATATTGATACAAATCAATTTGATATTTTACTGATATTGACTTTCTTTTTTTCTTTAATTTTACACTTGATATAAAAATGCATGAAATTATTAAACGAATGAAACGCATCGATTGCATTAGAAGCGCACTTGGCTTTGCAGGCGTGAATTTTTATATTTAATATGATATATTTTACAACATGCAACTTAAAGGATCAATTATGTGTGAATTACTTTCACCAACTTATTTATTTTTATTAATTTTAAAAAATGCACTCCGACAAATAAATATTGTATGTACGTGATGCTGAAAATTTGCAAATGAACTGATCTAAGAATTATGTATGTATAATAGGAAGAGCAATTTAAGTAACGAGATATTTTCTTGACGGAAAAGGGAATAAGAGGAAATGAAAAAAACTTTGAAAGCTCTTTTTGGATCAGAGCTACCACAGTTAGTTTTTAAATTTGTATCAGGGGAAATTACCTTAGTTGTTTGTTTTATAACCGATTTTCAAATTATTTCTTGAATTGATGACATATACAAACTTAAGTGAAAATAATAATAATAATATTAATGATAATAAATAAATAAAATAAATACTGCACATTTATTATATCTCTCTCAATGTATAGTAGAATGGCTTTATAATGAATTCTTTTGTTGTGTTAATATATGTTTTTTAAAATAAATTATAACCGATCAAAGTGTTGCTAATGCCTGCTGTACCAATTGTGTTGTCTTTTTAACATTGTAATGTTGTATTATTTCCTTAAAAATACCCAAAGTGTGTAGAAATATTGAATATTGTAAATATAATGGTATTATTAAATTGATGATATTATTTGACGCTTCTCTTAATTAATTTATTGAATGAATTATAAAACTCGTGGACTTTTTTACAAATACAATACATTTATTTTTTAAAAAATTCTACACCCTGTGGGTGTCCTCTTCAGGAAATTGTAATTATAAACAAAACTAAATACAAATAATGAAACTAATTTTTTAAACATATTCCAACAATATATTTTCTATTATTTGTGTTTAATTTCTTTTTGATATTTTAGATTTTAGAAATTTCCATAGAGTGTAAAAACATTAAATATTATACAAAACAAGAATATTATTTTTATAGAAAAATCTCAATGAGTTTATAGTAGTATTATTCTTATAAGAAATCGAACTCAAAGTAATATAATTTAATAAATTATACTAGTATATAGTGGAAATTAAATAATTTTAAGTAGTCTCAACTTTTTCTTCAGAGTTCTTAGATAAATTCGACAATGTTGTTCTAAAGTTCTCAAATGTAGAAAGTAATGTTCAATACGAAGGAACACGTTTTGTCGCAACTGGATCAACTACTCATAATTTGAACTTATTATTGGCTAAAAATGGCTTGGACTAAAAAAGATCTTATCTAATTATTTATTTAAGACATTTGAAAACACGAATTTCTGATAAATTTATTTCCCTTGAGCATGTAAATTTTCCAAAATGCTGAAATATTAAATCGAGAAAAATTCACTTATTAAATAAAATTTACTCAATCTTTTTAAACGTTGCATTATTGAGTCCAACTGCCTTGATCTTTTCATAGCAAATAATATTTTTTATACATGTTTTATTATTTCTAGCATCAATCTAGCATCAATCTAGCATCTGAATATTTTTCATTTTCAGAACTTAAATAACTGAAATCACAAACTAAAAACTTACGTTTTTAATAACTGAAACCAAAGACTAAAGTTTCGGTTTGGGAAATCATTACAAAAATTTACTAATATGTATCTCTATGATATAAACTTCGTAATTCAGAAAAAATTTCAATATCTGTACTTTATTTGTGTTTTCATATCACTCTATTGATGTTATGAAACTAATAATAAATTTCTTAAATATGTATACAAAAATATTTCTAGAATCACATTAAAAAATTGATGTACAATATGGTTTAAAATAATGGACACGCCTCATAAAAATTAAAAATGTTTGGGTCAAAAGCAATTAGAAAAGTAGTCGAGTATGGTAACCATTGTATTTTATCTTCAGTTCAATCTTCATCCTTTTCATATCACAATTCTGGGATCAGTTTCTTAGTAAATTTTCGGTAACGCGCACGTATTTATTTATTGTCTTGTGAAATTATTATATAAAAACAGGGAAGTGTTAATTACAATTCTATGAAGGTGTAAAATTAATATAGAAAAAGAGTTCTTTCTAATAGTATTAGTAAGTTTTCAATAAATTGTGTTTTTAAGTTCAAAATTCCAAATTTTATTAAAAATTCAAATCTACGAAGTCATCAGCTCAGCATGGGTTGCATAGTTTTTTATTCGTGTCGTTCGTTCATAACGTCTCCGTTTGTGTCTGATTACCAAAAAATAAAAAAAAGAGGATGAAAGGGAATGGCTCAAATAAAGAGAAAAGTAAGTTAGTATTATAATCAGTGTTGCCAGGATGGTAATTTTATAATGTAATATTTAGGAATGGGTTTTGTATTATTATGATTTGTCTCTCTACCATATTTATCAATATTTTTTCATTGCAAAGTACCCATTCCATACAACGTCTGAATTGAAATACTGTTTAGATAGTGATATTCTTTTATCGTATTCGAAAAATTATATGTGTCTACTTATACTTAGGATCAGATTTTGATATTGCTAATAAATTCTCATAAAATAACAATGAAATGGAATTTTCAATTAAAAATATCGTAAAATTGTGCTAATTTGACGAATTCCATAAAACGAGTATGACATTTAAGCCATTTGTCCCATTTGCAACGTGAAGACTTTAATATGGAGTTTTGAATGTAGTGAAAAAAGTAAATTATGTCTTCAGTAAAATTAAAAAGTTTATTAATTATATGTTTTAGCTTTGTCGGACTATCTAAATATATTTATATAAATATGATAATCGATAATTCCTTGCAAACAATACAAGTATACCAGTCAACTTTTAAGTGGTAAATGTTACCATAAATAATTAATAATTCGGTTAATATAATATTCAAGCTTAAGGTTTTATTTTATCGTTTAACAATTTTATTCAAAACTATCAATATTTCGATATTTATTGAGTATCATCTTTAGAACAAAAAAAAAAAAAAAAAAAAAAACGTCCTGAAGACGATACTCAATGAGTATAGAAATATCGACAGTTTTGAATAAAATTGTCAAAGGATAAAATAAGACCTTAAGCTTGAATATTATATTAACCAAATTATTATAAAAGAGGTCAAAAAATATAGATATATTATTATAAATAATTAATTGTTTCTGCTATTCAAAATATTCCTTAGTTTACCTACATATTTCTAATGTGTTCGTTAATTTTTTCCGAATTTAGTAATTATTATTTATTTAACGCACTAAAAGGTATACAGATCTTTGTTATTATGCAAACACTGTTAACAGTTCTTATTCCCACAAAAGTTGCATTTAGGATCATATTTTGAATAATCAACACGGCAAAACATCCCCTAATGCATTTTGACTTAAAGCTCTATTGAGCACTTTTTCGTTTTATAAGTATACATTTTCTGTTCCACCTAAAATCTCTACTCCTTTGCATATTTTAATTCTTGGATCAGTTTCTTAGTAAATTTTCGGTAGCGCGTACGTGTCTGGCTATTGTCTGTGTTGAAGTTTAAATAAAAATTGTACAAAGAGATCAAGTTTTATAAAAGCATTTTGTTAATAGAGAAAAAGTGTTGATTTATTGTAGTGTTTTTAATTTTTAATAGATATTGTGTTTTTATGGTAAAATTTCTTAAGTTTGTTAAAAATGTAGCTGCGAAGTCGTCGACGCAGTGTACGTTACTCAATTTTTACTCGTTCCGTTCGTTCGTTCGATTGTATATTTGATTATATAAAAGAAAAGAGGAAGGAAATAAAACAGAGCTTATGAGTAAGAATCGCAGCTGCGAAGCTGGTGGCACATCATCTGTTGCTGAGTTTTTTATATTCCTAATGTTTTTTTTATTAAGTTCTCTTTTGTTTGTGACTCTTAAATAGAAAGAAGGAAATAAAACAGCTCAACCAACTGAGAGAGAAAAGTGAGCTAATATTTATAACGGGTTGCCAGAATAATGATTTTGTAATGTAGTTTTTGGGAATCGGGTATTGTTAATAATACGTTGGTTTTGTAATATATATATATATATATATATATATATATATATATATATATATATATAGTGTTTCGATAATCTTCGAGTATGATCTTCATATAATTAATCATCAAATTAATACAAATAATTAGCTTTTTTATAGTATTTTCGTAGTATCAAAGACAACAGTTTCCATTAAAAACTTCGCAGAAGTAAATTTTATTTATATTTTCGTATCAAACACTAAATGAAATGCCGACTTGAAATGAGTTAGGAATCTATTGATGTTATTTATCACTAATATATTTAATTGATTTATCAAAAACATATCGAAATTGTAGTACAATTCAGGAGAATTGTTTCAAATTTCTTTCAATATCGAATTCCGCAATTTTCCCCCTTGGAATAACTAAAAAAATTTATGTATAATATAATAAAAAGTAATGGACAGAACTCGTAATAATTAATAAGTTTGCGACAAAAATCATCAATAGATCACGAAGATTGCAAAATTTATGAAAAATCGTCAAATATGGTAACCATTGTATGTTCTCTTCAGTTCAATTGAGCTTTTCTAATTTTCTTCATCCTTTTCATATCACAATTCTGGGATCAGTTTCTTAATAAATTTTCGGTTACGCGCACGTATTTATTTATTGTCTTGTGAAATTATTAAATAAAAATAGGAAAGTGTTGTTTAAAATTCTATGAAGGTATCAAATTAATATAGAAAAAGAGTTGTTTCTAATAGTGTTAGTAAGATTTCAACAAATTGTGTTTTTAAGTTAAAAATTCCAAATTTTATTAAAAATTCAAATCTGCGAAGTCATCAGCTCAGCATCGGTTGCATAGTTTTTTATTCGTGTCGTTCGTTTATAACGTCTCCGTTTGTGTCTGGTTGCCAAAAAAAAAGAGGATGAAATGAAATAACTCAAATAAAAGTAGGTTAGTATTCTAATGAGTGTTGCCAGAATGGTAATTTTATAATCTATTTTTTTGGAATGAGGTTTTAATAATTTCTTGAAAAATAAAAATGAAATGGAATTACTATCAATCATGAGTATGACTTTTAAGCCATTTAAGCCACATCTGTAGTATA